>JACXGJ010017161.1:0-11467 GCA_016801105.1 Esox niger
ATTACCAACATAAAATTAGTACCAACATATTACCAACATAAATATATTACCAACATAAAGATATTACCAACATATTACCAACATATTTCCAACAGGATAATTCTACCAACATAAAAATATTATGAACATATTCCAACATAAAAATAGCACCAAAGTATTTCCAACATAAAAATATCACCCAAATATTCCAACATAAAAATAGTACCAACATATTACCAAAAAATATTTCCAACATTAAGATTCTACCAAAATAAAAATATTATCTACATATTACCAACAAAAAAATTCTACCAACATATTTCCAACATAAAGATATTATCAACATATTAACAACATTAAAATATTACTAACATTAAAATAATACCAACATATTACCTTCATAAAATATTTCCAACACAAAAAACTTTACCAACACAAAAATTCTACCAACAAAAAAATTATCAACATATTACCAACATAAAAATGTTACCAACATATTTCCAACATAAAAATATTACCAAAATTTTGCAACATATTACCAATATCAAAATGTTTCCAACATAAAAATAGTACCAACATATTACCAAGTAAAAAATATTTCCAACATGAAAATTCTACCACCATAAAAATAGTACCAACATATTGCCAACATACAAATATTACCAACATAAAAATTCTCCCAATATATTTCCAACATAAACATATTATCAACATATTACCAACATGAAAATTATACCAACATATTTCCAACAGAAAAATA
This sequence comes from Esox niger, assembly GCA_016801105.1. Classification (NCBI taxonomy): domain Eukaryota; kingdom Metazoa; phylum Chordata; class Actinopteri; order Esociformes; family Esocidae; genus Esox; species Esox niger. The sequence goes on from JACXGJ010017161.1 coordinate 740, forward strand.
TTGTCAACATATTACCAACATAAAATATTATCATCATTAAAATAAAACCAACATATTACCCACATGAAATATTTCCAACATAAAATTATTACCAACACAAACATTCTACCAACAAATATATTATCTACGTATTACCAACACAAAATGTCACCAACATAAAAATAGTACTAAAATATTTCCAACATAAAAATATTACCAACATATTACCTAGATGAAAATTCTAACAACATAAAGATATTATCAACATATTACCAACATAAATACATTACCAATATAAAATAATATCAACATATTGCCCACATAAAATATTTCCAACATAAAAATGCTACCAACACAAAAATACTACTAACAAAAATATTATCAACATATTACCAACATATTTCCAACATTAAAATATTACCAAAATATTCCAACATAAAAATAGTGCCAACATATTACCAACACAAAAATATTTCCAACATGAAATTTGTACCAACATAAAAATATTATCAACATATTACCAACATAAAAATTTTACCTACATAAAAATTTTACCAACATAAAAATTGTACCAAAATATTTCCAACATAAAAATATTACCAAAATATTCCAACATAAAAATAGTACCAACATATAACCAACACAAATATATTTCCAACATGAAATTTGTACCAACATAAAAATATTATCAACATAAAAATATTATCAAATAAAAATATTACCAAAACATAAAATTTCTACCAACATATTACCAACATTCAATAATACCAACATATTACCCACATAAAATATTTCCAACATAAAAATGTTACAAACACAAAAATTGTTGGTAGAATTTTTATGTTGGTAACAATTTTACGTTGGTAATATTTTTATGTTGGTAAAATGTTTCTGTTGGTCATTTTTTAGAAGTTTTTGGGAATAGTTTTATGTTGGAAATATGTTAGCAATATGTTGATTATATTTTTGTGGGTAGAATTTTTGTTTTGGTAAAATTTTTGTGTTCGAAATATTTTGGTAATATTTTTATGTTGGAAATATTTTGGTAATATTTTTATGTTGGTAATATTTTATGTGGGTAATATGTTGGTAGTTTAGGTTGTTAATATTTTATCTTGGTAATATGTTGATAATATTTTAATTGGTAGATTTTTTATTTTGGTAAAATGTTGGTAATATTTTTATGTTGGTGATAATTTTAGGTGGGTAATTTGTTGGTACTATTTTTATGTTGGTAGAATTTTTACATTGGTAATATTTTTATGTTGGTACTATTTTAATGTTGGTAATATGTTGATAATATTTTTGTTGGTAGAATTTTTATGTTGGTAATATGGTGATACTGTTTTTATGTTGGTACTATGTTTATATTGGTAATATTTTATATTGGAAATATTTTGGGAAAATATTTCTGTTGGAAATATTTTGATAATATTTTTAGGTTGGTGCTATGTTGATAGTATTTTTATGTTTGTAGAAATGTTTATGTTGGAAATGTGTTGGTAATATTTTTATGTTGTAAATATGTTAGTACTATTTTTATGTTGGTAATATTTTTAAGTTGGTAATTTTTCCTTGGAACTTGGAAAACATGTCAACCATTATGTGGGGGTTGTGATGTCTAAAGGCTAAAGGAAGTAAATGAAATCACAACACGTCGCTCAAATACAATTAATGACTTCCATTACCATTTATTTAATTAATTCTCGCAATCAATATGGGTGAACTGCTAACTAGAAGACTTCCAAACTCTGCATGATTTTGCACAAATGCTAGTTAGCACTGGCTTCTTAAACAACTTTATATTCTTTGCCAAATTCCTAAACGATCCCTTTCATATCATGCTAGTATTTTCCATGTGTTGGTTCTGCAATTTGAATGAGAGCCTTTTCCTGGTCTATGGAGGTTGTGCAGTACAACATGTAATATCCCAGGACGAATCGATTTGTTATAATTACACGATGAAGAGAAAGTTCATTCTCTGGGATAAGATTGGCTGGCTAATGATTTCCTATATTTCATGAATGACAAAAGTATTTCAATCACATGAATAAATGGCTTGAGTAATAGCCCTCATGTTTCTAACCCATCTCTGCCTTGGAGGTCTATTAGAATTGATCGCCAGAGTTCAGCTACTAATTGATCGTGAGTCATTGATCAATGATCCAGAGACGTGTGAAATACAAACATCGTCTTCTGATTGAAGGTTCCGTTTCAACATGTATGAGTTACATAATGCCTCTGGGATGCCTCTGGGAAGTTGGGTATTCTTTAACGACTTGTCCCTTTGCTCGCTGTTATCTGAATGGACACATAGTTTCTGCAATAATGAATGTGTCAGCTGATTCAATCCTCTGTAATAATGAGTGTTTCTCCCTCTGTGTTCCTGTGGATGGGCACAAGCCTTTCAGGCATTCCATTGTCAGAACTGCAAAAAGAAACATTTAACTGACCCAGACATGTTGATGTCATATCTCAAGCAAGCCGCTGTGGCCTCCTGCTGGTATGTAGAAGACTGGACCATCATGTCGAAAACTGGACCATCATGTAGAAGACTGGACCATAATGTAGAAACTGGACCATCATGTAGAAGACTGGACCATCAAGTAGAAGACTGGACCATCAAGTAGAAGACTGGACCATCATGTCGAAAACTGGACCATCATGTAGAAGACTGGACCATAATGTAGAAACTGGACCATCATGTAGAAGACTGGACCATCAAGTAGAAGACTGGACCATCATGTAGAAGACTGGACCATCATGTAGAAAACTGGACCATCATGTAGAAGGCTGGACCATCATTTAGAAGACTGGACCAATCCATTCAGCCAGTCAGCCAACAATCCATTCAGCCAGTCAGCCTGCAATCCATTCAGCCAGTCAGCTAGCTAGCCACCCAGCTAGTCAGCCAGCCATTGAGTTTATTAAAAACAGTCTGTTTATTTACAGAGTAGGCTGTGTAACTGTTTCATCAATATTGTCAGACTGTGTTTCCTCTGGACTGGCAGACTGTCCAATTTCTTCTTATCTAAAGGAGAAGTTGAGAATTTAAATATTACTGTAATATTTTCATATCAACTATTACTGCAAACAAAGTGATGTGTAAGCATTTAGAAGTTCAAAGGAACTAAACGTCATGCCCATGAAATGTTATAGTGCAGCTATCTCTCATGCATTACATCTAGGGAACCATATCTTACAATGCACTGATATGTATGATGGTTAGACTCCTCTACATATATAAAATACTGATTAATACGATATGGTCAGGCCATCTCCAGTCACCGGTCACATGTCTACTTTAGAAAATTACACATCCAAACCCTGCTTGATATATTAGCTTGAAAAACACACACATAAGCTATCTCTTTGAATAATGTTTAAGCTAGGCTAAATACTTTGGTAGCCTGTCAATGTTTTGACATCTATTTACAGTACATCATGTCCCTCTCGAAAATACATTAATAATGGAAACGAGATATATCTGGTGAACTAACTTGTGGAGTACATCTGTGTACATAAACTTAAAGGACATGGTACTCTTGTGCACCCAACTCACTCGTACCCTTTGTCGATAATTTTTTCTATTTATTGTAATTTATTTTTAAATCACTGTGCATGTTTCTTTCTGTTATTACATTCTATTCTTAAGATTCTATTATTTTTCTACAGGCATGTACTGTCTATCCACAAGTCTGCCCTACCCAAATCAATACTCTTTAAACATGCAGATTGGTAAAGTACCTCATCGTATTACCTCTTTAAAAGATGTCCCTTTCCAAATGGACCAAGTCCCATTAGCCTCTTTTATTCATCAGAGTGTTGTATTGACACTGTATGTACATCTGCTTCAACTACACATTGATACTTTTAAAACCTGCCATTTTAACCTGGGATACAACTTAATGTGCCTTTCCCTTGTTAAGGAATCCAGATGATCATTGTTCAATAATGTTTCCTATGATATTCATGTTTTTTAACTGGGGTGGCCATTCCGGTGCTGATTGGGGTGGTGCAACAGCAATCTTATAAATGCAAATAGTAACAAACATCTTTGAATGTGGAAGCCTGGTTTGGGAAGAGTGGAGAGGGATGCTTGTACTTAGAAAGGATACATCTCTGTGCTTTGTCCTGTGTCCTACACGACTCCTCGTCTGAACCAGCTTAAAACTAAGAAACTATATTTTGGGATATTTTTATGTTATTCCAATGCAATTATTATAGTGATTTAGGTACTCTCTTCTCTCGCATAAACACCAATTGAGTGACTTGTTTAGAATTGTATTAACATGGAAATTACAGAGGGATTTCACCCTCTTGCTAAAGTCTGCCATTGTTTGTTAATTTTGTTGTGTGGGAGAAGAGGGCCTCTTAGGGTACGCTATGGAAATTAGGGACGGTGCAGCTTTAGTAGGTTCAGGATGGGATCTGGTCCATCTTCAATTGTCCATTAGAACCTTCACATTTTAGGATGTGTTTTTGTTTGCAACCAAAATCATAAATCCCAGACTTATTCTACAAACATCCCAAAAATAGCATTATCATAATATATTGAACCATTTCTAATTTGTGTGAAAATATTTTCGAACTAGAAAGGAATGCCATGTTTCTTACCGCACTATTACTGTGGTAACAAAGTGGAATTGAATATTGATCAACCTTTGATTGCAGAATCAATGCTTGTATAGAATGGTAAGACTATTGAACCACTCTTCTTTTAATCATGGGTCTGATTCTCACATGGTTGGATTGGTGAAATCAGTTAAATGGGAACCTGAAAACCAACAACACCAGAAATCCCTTCACCAATTCCCTGATGTAATGAAATGCAGGAGAGATACACAAATAATACAGATATTCACATAATAAAACAACCAATATGAACAATGCACCGATGAAATTTGACATCTTGTCTACATGTTTACTGGGTATTTTGTTTTATTTGAAAAGATAGAAGAGTATGAAGCCTCTGTTACCAAATCACACAGGAGATTGTATGCGGAACTATTCAGTCATTTTTTCAGGACTAAGCTTAATCTTTGTCAGCAAAACTGACTAAAATAATTTGAATAGCTTTGCAAACAATTACTAAGAGTTAAAATGGAAGATTATCAGCTATTTAATTGTATTTTTGTAGATATTGATATATCTGTTTCAAATTTAAACACAGTCCCTCAATTTCAGGACACTAAAAGTGTTGTGAAAATTAGTTAGACAGTTGTTTCTTGTTGGTGGTATTTCGTCACATTTTGCAGGCTGTTAATATTTCCAGAGCTGTCAATGTTCAGTCATACTTTTAGGCATTGCATTTACCTTTGGAGTCTACTGTGTTTTTTAACATATTGACCAAAGAGGTATCAATGGAAGGTAAGGAAGCTATTATTAAATACAAACAAACTAAATATTTCTAAAAAAAATATAGCCTAAATCTTACGCTCAACAAAACCAATAGTTTGGAAAATAAATTTAAAAAGGATAGCACTGATGAGCTCAGCAATTGCAAACACTCTGGAATTCCAAGGAAAACCTTTTAAGTGAATGAAAGAGTTATCAGCTAGGTATGTCAAAGTTAGCTAGCTTACCCAACCACAAGAAGTAGCTAGACCGTGATGGGACAAGGCATGCTGAGTTTCTACAACATCTGCCCATTTGCCATCCGTATTGCTGAGCAAATTTGCTCCACCCTATTCCCAGGCTTTGTCAGCATACCATAGCAATGATTCTAAAATTCGGCCACACTGATAATTTTTCTTAGCAAACATTCTGTTAAGCTTTAACATACCATGGACAAAGACTGATACATTATTGCAGCCATATTGTGACACACACTATTTACTGGTCAACAGAAGTGACCAAAATGAGATGTTACTCTTAATATTTGGAGGGCTGGTAATTGTCATCAGGCAAGAAAACAAGCTTGCTGAAATTGCGATTCTTAAAAAAAAAATGAAAAAATTTAATAATTTTACTGTTGTAAGGACAGAAATAAATGATGTTTTGTTCAACTAATATCAGAGAAGCATAGGCTATATTGACAATGAAATGAAGCGCAAACATCTTCACATAAGGAAGTAAATAGCAGCAAAAGAGAATATTGGAGTCCGATGTGTGACTGTGGGTTTCACACAGTCACGCATAATATCTACATATTTGAACAGGTTTGCTTTATGGTGTTACAGCACGGTGTCCACAGGATAATACAGCTAAGAGGTTTAGCATTTTTTCAGAGTTGTAACTCACCACAAGTAAATTACTTCCTTACTGCTTTGAGGAACTCCTTGTTTCATATGAACTGATTTATCATGGTCTGATGGTCCCAAATCCATTAAATAATGAAAAACAGTAAAGCTGCAAGCAGCTTTAAGCAGGGTTCTGCATTCCTGTGCTATTAGCACTACTTTAGCCCTGAGAGACACATACTATATGTCCATAGGTGCACCAATTGTGGCATGGATATTTATTCTGTCCAGTGGTGCCCCCATGTGGCCAACTTAAACCATCCTTTATAAATTATCTCGATTTTTTTACCCTGAACTTGCGTGCCAAATATAATCACACTGAGTGAGGTAGTGCAACAAAAATTGTCTTGTGGCAATTATGGTCTCACCATATGGCCAAACAGAATTTACATGCATATATTACATTGTAATACTGTTTTGGACATTTACATTTATTGATAATGGAATATGGCTATCGGTGTCTGATTTATGTGCATACATGTACAAAACGACACTCACTAAACAGTTTATAGGTCAATAGCAGCCATGATTTTTGACATACTGTCCATGTTCATGCAATTATTGAATGACCTACGTCCATAGATCCGAAATATTGAGTTAGGTTGTAAGATAAGGGATCGTTTGGTAGGAGCGTAGGAAGCGTTTTTATCAATTGAAAATGGCAGAAAATTCCTACAGAATCCAAGCCGTTTAATAGCTGTTGTTTTCTATCTCTATCTTTCTGTCTCTCTCTCTCCCAACTCAGTTGTGACAAAGCACAGCCGTTATCGGTCCATATCCACAACAACCATTTATTGTCCGGGAAGGTGTCAGTACTTCTGTTCTTAACCATGGCGGAACTAGCTGTGGTCAATAACAGCGCCTTCAACCCGCGGTGAGAAGCTTTTCACATATTGATGCTTGAAGGCAGTCCTGCAATTCTACATGAGGACGTTTCATTCGCGATCCTTACTGTGATTTCTATTTCGGTTCCAGTTCCATGTGAATGTGTCCTGTCTGTATGTGAGTGATAATGACGTGTAGTCCATTTGGAGCGGAACACTGACGGGAGGAAAGACACCAATCAGCTACTTCAGAACCCGGCCGTTACCATAGTGATGTAGTGGGTGACTAGGGGATAAGTGGCAGGAGGAGATTGCAGACACCTGCCGTCCTCTTACACACACACACAAACACTCACACACACACACACACTCAAAGGGCTAAATCACATGCACATGCACATACACACTCCTTGACTTGTCCCTCTGATGGCCCTCAAAGGTTTTCATCTTTTGAGGGGGCGGGGGCACAATGCTATTAGCATTAGCAGAACTCTTTCACTCTTTCTCCACTCTTTCTCTCACTCCTTCCCTTCCTTTACGATCGTTTTCTGGCTTCCTCTTTATCATCCCCTTCTCTCCCCCCCTCCCCTTGTCCTTCCTATGTTACCCGCTTTCTTTTTAGTCCTCTTGTTAGATCTCAAATCTTTGTGAGGAGTTGATCTGCGGGCCGGGAGTCAGCCAGGTTCATCACACGGTCAATTAGCCTGGGCAATATTACAGAAATAGCAACCTAACACCTGTCCAGGTTGTAGTAATGAGACAATGATGGATGGAATCGAAATCTCATGCTGCATTCCAGCATTCTAGAGAACACTCAAGTTGCAGCGACCATATTAACTGCAGGCAGACAGTGGTTGAAACTGCCTTTGTGTTCATGGTGTGGGAAGAGTTTCGGCACAAAATTAGTGCCACGCATCAGTGGTGACTGACGTGAGCACCCCCTTGTCATGTAAAGCACACGTGCACCATGTCGGTTCGAAAGAGGCTTCATGAATCCAATTCACATTTTGGTATGACTGAAGCGGCAAGACTGAGCCATGCTGTTTATTGTGGGCAATCTTTGACTAGGCTGTGCACACACTGAGTACTGGACTGAACACTGAGTACTGGACTGAACACTGAGTACTGGACTGAACACTGAGTACTAGACTGAACACTGAGTACTAGACTGAACACTGAGTACTAGACTGAACACTTGAGTACAGGACTGAACAATGAGTACTGGACTGAACAATGAGTACTAGACTGAACACTGAGTACTAGACTGAACACTTGAGTACTGGACTGAACAATGAGTACTGGACTGAACACTTGAGTACTGGACTGAACAATGAGTACTAGACTGAACACTGAGTACTGGTCTGAGCAATGAGTGCTAGACTTAAAACTGGGTACTGGAATGTGTTCTAAATAGCATTCAATTGCCTATTTAATGTAATACTTTAGACAGGAATTACTCTATCGACAGAATAGAGTGCCATTTAAAACTCAGACCTTGTGTGGCGCAATCAGAGATATAGGGAATGAGAGAGAGAGGGAAGGAGAGAGAAAGGGAATGAGAGAGAGAGGGAAGTAGAGAGAGAGGGAAGGAGAGAGGGAGGAACAGTTGCATTAACTTAAAAACTCCCTAGGGTATTTTGCCTTCTTCCTGGGCTGGTCTCCAGGAGTCCTGGGCCCTTAAATATACAGTATCAGATAAAGTTTTGGACCCCTTTGACTGATGCTGTAAATGCCTGGGCATTGTTTCTTATAGGCAACATTGATATGAATACAACCAGTGTCGGGACCGGATGAATCCCTGTACCCAGGCCTGGTTATAATAGAAAAAAACTGTCTGTGGCTTATTCAGAGAGAAAACGCCGGCACAGTGCTGTCAGTCACAGGACCCTGTTTGCACTTGGCTCCTGTCCTCATCCTGTGTGTTTACAATCAAGACATCTGATCACAGTATTTTAATCATGTTCGCCTGTCTAAGCATCTGGATGATGTGGACTAGATCAAGACAAAAGTCACATGTTAGAGCCATGTGTTAATGGGGCTTGTGTGAATTGTTTTACAGCACTCTGACAAGAGCCTTGGGACAAGATTACTCATCCAAAAGACACTTGATGAAAATGATCAATATACTGTTATGGTATATTGTACATTACTTTTATCACATCGCGGTTAAAAACTCTCAATTCCGGGAGCCATCTGACTCTCCAAGACAATGTAGGTTTAAAATAATAGCAATCTTAAGAGTTTTAAAGTAAGTCTTTAACCAGATTCCATTAACCGATATTAGCCGCGACCCGAGGCCCGCTGAGAGTCCGCAAAAGGTAACGAAACCGCTAACAGGGACCACGTCAACTGCTTTTACATAATGAACCGCACAGCTCAGACATACTGTGAGAATGAGGTTACAGTGAGCGGAAACCAGCCAGTCCACAGGGAGCCGGCAGGCTGGGAAGCAGAGGAATAGAGTCGCCGGCTGTGACCTAGCAACACCATCCAGAGTACCTGCGTACCTTCTTGTCATGCCGTTGCCTAGCAACATGCGCAAAAATGTAAACCACATTGTTGTACTCCAGGTCCGGTTCTGAATTTCTCTCTCAGTTCAGCCAATCACAAACCGTCACCTGGACGACGTGACTCAAACAAATGACCTAAACTTATCACATAATGTCGTGTGATCACAGATGATATAAACGATATCTGCGTTAACGAGGACAACATTAAAAACATAAAAAACATACTGACGAACTGCTTGGGCAGACAAGCCGCACGCGCAGAAATATTGATCTGATTGATTATACCTGTCCTATTGTCTCTCTTATTCTCTTATTTTTTCTTCTTCTCCTTTCTCCTTTCTCCTTCCTCCTTCTCTCTTTCTATTCTTTTTCAATCTCTATTTTTCTGTATCTCTGTGGTTCTGTCTGTGGCTCACGAACTAGCCAGGTGGGCTGAGCTGGGCTGATTTGGAGGCAGGGAAAGCTATCTGCAGGGAGTATTAGCACTGACTGACGGGGCCCACTGGGTCTGTCAGCCTTCATTACTCTGACTGGTGGGTTACCAGGTGCTACACAAAGACAGTAGGATTATCATATTTTAGTTCCCCTTCAGACCCCTGGTACAGAACAGCCAATAAGCTGGGTTGGAATCATTACTCCTTATGTAGTATCTGTCACCACTGTCACTGTGGATGCAGAGCTGTGTTTTACATAGTAACATCACACACACACACACACACACACACACACGCACACACGTGTACATCCATCCTCATAACAATATCCTTTTGAATGACTGAAGTTCCTATCAGCTTTACTTAAAAACATCTTGATTTCAGATTTCAGCAATGCTGAACATGCATTTAATCACATGCACACACAAGCAGACACACACAGACACACACAAACACACACACACACAGACACAGACACTCACACACACAGACACACACAGACACACACACAAACAGACATACACACAGACAGACACACACTCACACAGGCAGACAGATAGAGAGAAACAGGCACACAGACACACACACACACAGACACACACACACACACACACACACAGATACACACACAAACAGATATACACAGACAGACACCCACACACAGAAAAACACACGGAAACAGATACACACACACACACACACACACAGATACACACACACACAGACACACACACACACA
>JACXGJ010017162.1:0-11466 GCA_016801105.1 Esox niger
CACTGAGCTTCCCAAACCAATTTTGAGTTCCAATAATTGGTTCTAAAGATTTTGAAATCAGTAAAATGACAACAGTGCCCAAATTTATGCACATGCCTAATTTTGTTTGAACAATTATTGCACACTTCCTGTAAATGGTATAAACTTCGTTTCACTTCTCAAATATCACTGTGTTTGTCTCCTATATGATATATTTAACAGATTTTTTTTATCCTAAGGACCAACGATTTATGAAGGAAAATCATGGAAATTAAAAAGGTTGCCCAAACTTTTGCAGACCACTGTATAAAATCAATCTAGCGTCACATAAAGCAATTGCAGAGATCCAGAAGGCGGGGTACTTTTTATATTCGTTACAACATTGCTCATGTCCTGAGGACCAGGCAGGAGATGCTACAGCTCCCCATACACAACCTTGTTAACAGTGGCACATTTGCAGTTATGACATGGTTGAGTTTTACCAGGAGCCACAGGCTGCAGTTAAACTCTGCACTGACAAAGCCTATAAGAACATTTTAAAACATCATTACTTAGTAGGATAATGAATGATGTGCAAAAAGTAATGATGTGGGAGTTGCAGACATCATTCGGGTGCTCAAACCACAGAAAATGCAGAGGTCAGGGTTCCCTTGCCATTCCGGAAACCTCTGCCACTTGCAAGGTATTTTACCAAGATATTAAAACAAGCTATCCAACCACCTAATGTTACACCAAGCAAACGCTATCATCTTCTAATAGATTATCTACTTATGTGTTGCTTAAATTGACCAAGTTCAAGTATGACCATCAATGAAAACGGTTATACATAAGGACATACATCATTTGAATTCATCAGCCACTTTTTGATCTAGAGGTTGAGGAAGGGAGGCTGGGTCTACAATTCTTTTGCAGGCGTGTAAGACAGAATTTTTGCCGCATAATAGCATTCATAGCCTACCAGGATTACAAACAGTATAAGATAGTTCTCACCTATTCGGCATTTGCTTAGTCAAAATTAAAACAAATTTTAAACTTTTTTGCAATTCCAATTCCAGCCAAAAGGATTTTATGTGGCCCAAATTCCAACAGACCACATTTTGTAAGCAAAAATCATGTGGTCGGAAAATCACTTCACTCATTGGGTAGATATTTGGCACAAAAATTGAAATGCAATCCACTTGGCAGTATCAAATCTGAGGTCTATGCGCTAATCCCCCAATGCATGTATATCATACCTAAACAATGTCGTAGGCAGCCTAGCACACATTTTATCAAGGTCATCATACCAAACAAACGTTATCATCTCCAGTGCTGCCAGCTGTGTAATGCATTGCACACTTTCATGTAATGTTGTTAATGTTCTTTCTACTTCGAAACGCCACTGATCCACCTTTCGCTGAAATCCAATATACCTCCTTTTGTCACTAAAATGTTGGATCACTTTTGAGTTTTTATGAACTTCAAGATTTCTGTAATGTGCTCTCACTTCACTACTGCTCCATGTTTGTCCTCTGAAATTCATTATACCCTCATTAGATACACCCTTTCAACTGCTCATTAACACAAATATCAAATCAGCTAATCATGTGGCAGCAATTCAATGCATTCGGGTCAGATGATCTTCTGAAGTTTAAACCAAGCATCAAAATGGGGAGGAATGGTGACAACCCAGTTGGGCTGGTTTGAGTATTTAAAAAAGTGCTGAGCTACTGGGAAACCATCGCTATGGTTTAGAGATAATGGTCAGAAAAATAGAAACTATTCAGCGAGCAGCAGTTCTCTGGGAGAAAATGCCTTGCTGATGGCAGAGGTCTGAGGAGATTGGCCAGACTGGATCGAGCTGATAGAAAGGCAATAAGAGAATAGAAGAACAACATGAAAGCACCCCCAGCCTGAATCAACAGTTCATGCTGGGGGTAGTGTAATGGTGTGGGGGATATTTTCTTGACACACTTTGGGCCCCTTTGTAACAATTGAGCATTGTTTAAAATCAACAGCCTAACTGAATATTGTTGCTCAACTATCCAACCCTTTATGACCACAGTCACCAAACTCCCATCACAAATGGGTTTCTTGAACATGACGATAAGGTCACTGTACTCATATGGCCTCCAGTCACCGAATCTCAATCCAATAGAGCAACTTGGGGATGTGGTGGAACGGGAGATTCACATCATGAATGTGCAGCCGACCAATCTGCAGCAACTGAGTGATGCTATAATGTCAATATGGACCAAAATATCTGACCAATGTTTCTAGAATCTTACTGAATCAATGACACAAAGAAGGCAGTTCCGAAGGCAAAAGGGTCCAAATCACTACTAGCAAGGTGTACCTGATGAAGGGGCTGGTGAGTATATAGAGATACGTGACTCTTCATACAGTAGCTAGCCGGCACACTGTTGATGATTGCCTACCTATTTTTACATTTCAAGCAAGTCAAACACAATGCACTTTTGGGTCACTTTCTATATTTGGGTTGGATTGTATTCTCACTTGAAACTAACTAGGCCAGCATTAATTCAGAAGTGGCCCGGGACCAACTGGTTCATAGGACCATAACTGCAATTTGATGTTTGATTTTTGCATCCTCACCTCCCCCCCAAAAACATACTAAGGGGGGAAACACTCCTTGCTTAGATTCAATTGACAGGGAGAAAAAAAAACAGCCAATAAAGTTGAACTGCCCCCACACGACACGTGCTCAGAGCATGTGCAGCTGGCCGAGGACTTAATTGACATTTTCAACTGGTCACTGGCCCGGGTGGTTGTCCCAACGTGTCTCAAGACTACAGATATTGTACCAGTGCCGAATCAGTCGACCTCGTCTAGCCTGAATGACATCCGTCCTGTCGCGCTCACACCTACAATCACGAAGTGCATCGAAATACTGCATCCCTACCAGTTTGCCCATCGGTCAAACAGGTCTACAGAGGACGCCATCTCCATAGCTTTACACTCTGCCCTGACCCACCTGGACAAAACAAACACCTACAGTGGATATAAAAAGTCTACACACTCGTTAAAATGCAAGGTGTTTGTGATGTAACAACATTTTTGAAAAATATAAATCTTGTCAGAAAAGTTTCCACCTTCAATGTGACCTATAACAAGAACAATTCAATTAAGAAACAAACTGAAATCTTTGAGGGAGAAAAATAAATGACTCACAATAACCTGGTTGCATAAGTGTGCACAACCTTAAACTGATACTTTGTTGAAGCACCTTTTGATTTTATTACAGCACTCATCTTTTTGGGTAGGAGTCAATTAGCATGGCACATCTTGACGTGGCAATATTTGCCCACTCTTTTTTGCAAAAGCACTCCAAATCTGTCAGATTGCGAGGACATCTCCTCTGCACAGCCCACTTCAGATCGCCCCACAGATCTTCAATTGGATTTAGGTCTGGGCTCTGGCTGGGCCATTCCAAAACATTTATCTTTCTATAAACCCACTGTATGTGAGAATGCTATTCATAGCTCGGCAATCAACATGGTCAACCCCCTCTAGGCTGGTCAAGAAACTCCATGACCTAGGGATTAGCTCCTCTCTCTGCAACTGGACTTTGGACTTTCTAACCAACAGAGCCCAGTTGGTCAGGTTAGACAACTTCACCTCAACCGTGATCCTGAACACTGGTGTTCCATAAGGCTGCATGCTGAGCCCTTTCCTGTACGCCCTCTTCACCCATGAATGCGTTCTTGTACACAGTTCCAACACCATTGTCAAGTTCGCAGACTATACCATGGTGGGAGGCCTGATCAGTAATAATGACGACTCAAACTACAGGGAGGAGGTCGAGCACCTGGCGAAATGGTGTGCTTACAACAACCTGGCCCTCAATGCAAAGAAAACCAAAGAGCCCATTGTAGATTGCTGGAAGACTAAAAGCTGCAGTCACGGCCCAGTTCTCATCGACGGGACTGAGGTGGAGTGTGTATCCAGCTTCAAATTCCTGGGTGTCCACATCTCTGAGGACCTCTCCTTGACCCTCAACACCTCAGCCCTGGTCGAAAAGGCAGAGCAGCACATTTTGAGGAGACAGAAGAAAGCCTGCATGTCCTCCAAGATTCTTATGAACATTTCCTGCTGCACAATCAAGAGAATCCTGACTAACTGCGCCACAGTGTGATTTAGCAGTTTCTCCGAAGCTGGAAGGCCCTGCAACGGGTGGTGAAAACTCCCCACTAAGTTTTTGCCACTAATCAAGACAAAATTAAGTTCATAATGTTAAAAATAATTAACAGATTAATCCAAATTCATTACAACTAAGAAAACAAATAATTGCATACATGAAGGTACAGGACCGATATCTGCACCTTCATGCGAGGAAGAACAGGAGGTACACTGCCAGAGCACATCCAGCCCTATAAAATGACCTCCAGAGGGCTACTGGTGTGCAAGTATCAGAAACAGACTTCATGAGGGAAACATGAGGGCCCGACATCCTCTAGTGGGACCTGTGCTCACAGCACAGTGCAGCTTGATTGGCATTCACCAGAGAACACCAGAGTTGGCAGGTCCACCATTGGCACCACATTCTCTTCACAGATGAGAGCAGATTCACACTTAGCACGCAACAGACTTGAGTGAGTCTGAACTGCAGAATTAAGATGTGCTGGTGAGATGCACAGCTTGTGAACAGATAAGGCAGGCAGGTTTTTGGGGTCCCACGCCTTTAGGGAGCTCTTGAAGTTTAACAAACTTTACTCCACAGCAATGTCTAAAAACGTGGCAATCTCAGCGACCGCAATCCCCTCCTCCTTATGTGCCAATGTGCCAATGGCAAGCACTAGCGAGACAGAAAAGCACATTTGAAAAGGATCGTTGTCTTTCAAATCCGCTGTGTGGGAACATTTTGGATTCATCGTTCAATATTGTGTACATTTTGTCAACAAAAGTAGTGTAAAAAAGCATTAGTTGAATACCAATTTTTCAATGGCAGTTGACGAGACCATAACTGACAAAATATGAACAGAAAATACAAAATGTTGTCATTTTGGTTGACAAAAACAAGACTAGATTACATTTTATTTGTGACAATGGTCAAATATAACTACCATAGTTGGATAGGAAGATTTTGGAAAGAGAGGTTCTCAGTGTTATTTTTTCATGATGCGTTTCCAGATAAATATGTTTTCATCTGCTTGTTGGGTCTACGTTAGGTCATTGTTTCAAGCTAAAGTTAGCTGACATAAGACATTTAATGGTTTCTTAAATGCCAGCAGTTCACTCGCATTTACTAGTTAAAGAAATGAAATGCAAATATGAAAAATAACTGGTCACATTTATGCTGACTGTGATACAATTACAGTGGGGAGAACAAGTATTTGATACATTGCTGATTTTGCAGGTTTTCCTAGTTACAAAGCATGTAGATGTCTGTAATATTTACCCTAGGTACACTTCAACTGTGAGAGACAGAATCTAAAACAAAAATCCAGAAAATCACATTGTATGATTTTTGAATAATTAATTAGCATTTTATTGCATGACATAAGTATTTGGTCACCTACCAACCAGTAAGAATTCCAGCTCTCACAGACCTGTTAGTTTTCATTTAAGAAGCCCTTCTGTTCTCCACTCATTACCTGTATTAACTGCAACTGTTTGAACTTGTTACCTGTATAAGAGACACCTGTCCACACTTAACAGTACATGGCCCCGTCCATCACCCCTTTGTTCTGTCCCCTTAGGGAAAAACACCCCCAAAGCATAATGTTTCCACCTCCACGTTTTACGGTGGGGATGGTGTTCTTGGGATCATTCCTCCTCCTCCAAACACGGCAAGTTGAGTTGATGCCAAAGAGTTCAGTTTTGGTCTCATCTGACCACCACAATTTCACCCAGATCTCCTCTGAATCATACAGATGTTCATTGGAAAACTTCAGATGGGCCTGTACAAGTGCTTTCTTGAGCAGGGGGACTTGCAGGCGCTGCAGGATTTCAGTCCTTCACAGCGTAATGTGTTACAATTTTTTTTTCTTGGTGACTATGGTCCCAGCTGCCTTGAGATCACTAACAAGATCCTCCTGTGTAGTTCAGGGCTGATTCCTCATCGTTCTCTTGATCAATGCAGGTGAGGTGAGATCTTGTATGGAGCCCTCTACAGCAATAGGTAATTATATTTTTGCAACAACTTATATTATTTTTGTGTTATTAGAAGCTGGAAATATAATAACAAGTCATTCAATTTGTGTGGGGTGAATTTTTGAATAATTTCAATGCAGATCTATGATTACAAATATTTCTTCATTTACACTGGATTATGAAGTTATAGCTGTCTCATCTCAACAATGCTTCTGTTGATCAGAAAAATAGCCTTGCTTGGCAGACCAGCCACTTTTGCTTGCAGTCTAGAATGTCTCAATCGATCACTGAGTTTTTTAACTGTAACCCATGTTTCAGAGTTTGTCTGAGGCACGACATCTCTGGTCTAGTTTAGCCATGAAAGCCAATATAACCTTGTATGATGCATGGAAATCTGAACACCACTCCAAATTACTGTAAACAAATTATCTCTATAAAAGAAAGAACATTCTCCTTTCGATCCATTGACTAAAGGACCTGTGGCTTGGTTAACTGGCTTACAGCCACCTCATTGTGTAAAGGGCAGTGTTAAATCTCAATATAGCCCTTTAGCGATTTAACACTCTGGTGTAACATGACTCTGGAATACTAACAGTGGGTGCTTTCTGTGGATGTTGCTGTGGTTCAGTATACATAAACAGTGCGAGAGACCAAGTGCTTTGCCCAGAAAGACTATGGAAACAAACAGTGATGTGCTTTTATCATGTGGGAAAAATGTGGTAAGCTAAAAATTTGGTGAGCAGTCTTTCCACAAAATACAGATTCTCTAACATGATCTGGGTACTAAGAGGTATGGGAATGTAGATAATAAAGGATTGTAAAAACAGTGGGTACGAAACAAACCTCTTCACAGACTTCTCGTGTTGCTGCTACATTGGGTTCCTCTTCTGGCTCCATTCCTCCACCAGGCACAATCCACTTGTCTGGATGCCGACTACTACTCACCAACAGCACCTACGGAAAATGAAGACACAGAACTGAACACCAACAATTTAATCCAGAAGTTTTAATGTGTTTTTGAGACACCTTCTACATTCAGTTGAAGAAAACATGTGCCTGAATCACAGATGACTGTGGTCTGAGGTGTTCAGGCAGTCTAGGCTGCTGCCTCTGGCGCATTAAGTACTTCTGCAGCATGTGTTTCAATCTGGTCAAGTGCATTCTCAGCAACACTTGTCTTTCACAGTGTCTCTTTCAATACAGCGTAAATGCCTAGAAAACATAGGTTAAAAAAATTACAGGTGGCATTCAAATCAAATTAAAACCAGAATGTATAGCACACAAAGTGCTAATGTTATGGCAGGTGACGTGAAATAATTCCATAATGTTCAATGCAAATCCAAATGCTGTGGAATGTTCAACAGGTACAGTCAAAAAATTTAAATGACAAAGAATGGTACAACTTAAATAAGTTAAAAGGAAACTAGCCAGAGTGCAATTTATAGCCTGCATTAGCAAATCAAGAAAATGATCAAAAATGTAATGGAAGAGTTAAACACAAATAAAGTCATTTATTTGGTCAGGATTTACTACTGAAACATGAACTGCAAGCATCTCCTTAAATAAATCTCTCTATTGTTTCTGATTTTCTATAATTAAAAAAACGAATTGCTGGAAAAACACAGCCAGTCTGTGGCCAGTTCGGTTAACGGAAATCTGATTTAATTGCCAGCTCTCACAACATAAT
Source organism: Esox niger (assembly GCA_016801105.1). NCBI lineage: Eukaryota > Metazoa > Chordata > Actinopteri > Esociformes > Esocidae > Esox > Esox niger. Next base: position 7,760 of record JACXGJ010017162.1, read on the forward strand.
GCAACTGTGAAACCATATTAAACAAGTCAAATTTCCATGAACAAATGCCTAAATATAAACCCCAAATTCATGACAGTCACTACAACTACAGTAGAAATTAAAACATTTAGCTTAAAACCATGTTTGATGAAACAAAATCTCTTTAAAAGCATCTAAGGAGTCTATAACTTTTAGGAGCAATATACATTTGGACTTCTGAATCAAACAGACCCATATATTTTTTAAGAATAATTATACCGTCAATGTGGAATTGTAATAACTACTATATTATTCCAGCTTAGACAGAAGTGAAGCCATGAAAATCTAAAACCATAAATTCTATTATGTCTGAATAAGCTTTGTGTACGACAGGACTTGTCTCCTACAGAGACACTATAAAGCTTCACAACTATTAAACACCTATATAGGATTGTTTGTGCGTGGCACTGTGTGGGTTTGTGTGTCAGTGTTTCCAAAACATTGCAGGTACACACTTTACTGCAGGTACACCGCTGCTGAATCTATGCCGCCATTGGCAGAACAGCTTGGTTAAGTGCATGCTAGCAGTCTGAGATCAAACATGTTATTATTGGCATTGGTTTTACAGACATTTGGGGGGCTGCCAGGAAACGTAAGTTCGTTGTGCAGTGCCCACTGGTAGCCCCGCTCTCCTAAATTGCAACTCAGTGAAGACGTCAGTTTACGACAGTGTGTAGTAAAATGAGTTAGAACACAAAACCAGTAGGTTCCTGACCTTGTAGGGTAAGAGTTGAATATCCCTGGTGTAATACTTGAAGTTAGGACTGCTGAATAGGCTAGACTGTAAGCCTGATACTTAACCAAATCCAAGTGCCTGGCAATCTCAAATCCAAATGTGGTATGTAGCCTATGCAAACTTCTGTCTTGCATCTGCTTGGTTGTTAATGGAGTCAACTGACAGTGTAATTTAACTGCCATGTGGCTAACTCTCTGACAAGTAATTCTACCCATGATAAGAGCAATTTTTACAATACGATAAATATATATTATTTTAAGTATTAAAGACATGACTAAATCGACAGCTCAAACTTCTTTCAGGATGCTACCTTTTGAGGTAAAGTGACAAAAGTCCCAGGGACTTTCCCTTGTAAGGTCATAGTTAAAAGGGCATGCACAGCAAAAGCAGACATTTTACGGAGTTTAATCAACATTTGAACTAAGGCATGTGTAATAACTATCAAGTATGGAAAATCTATATTATTCATGTCTGCATAGCCTTATCTCAAAATTTGGGATATCAAAATCACTCAGGTTTGATTTTGCTTGGAAGACCTGACATCACGTCTCATTTTAATATGTTCAAAAATATGCATTTTGTATTTTCATTTCCTGCCCTGTACTTGGAGCCAGATCCTGCCGCAACAGCAAAAAACTATTTGGCTCAGTTTGTTCCAGATTCTATTTTGCATGGATCTGGAATATGTTGCGCATTATTTGTATTTTTCCATCACTGCGCCTGCTTTCCACTGTAAACTGCACCGATACTGACCGCCTATATTCATATACCACAATAGCCTGATGCCGATGCCAATATTTTGTCAGTTTTGTATCTCTGTACCCTGGCATAAAAGTTGCTTCTGATAATACTTCTTATGTCAACAAATGTAAATTCAATCATACAAAAGTTGTCTTCCTTAATATTCTATTGACAAAAGACAATATAACAAATGCAATTGTTGGTGTTTGGATAGAATTCAGCATGCTAAGAAGAATTGTTATGTTACTGATCATCAATAAGTGCTCAGACATTGAAACTTGTCTCATACTCATCTTTTGATCTTAAACCCTTGTCTTCAGTAAACAACAAAAACAAAGGAAATTGCCTTGCCGTTCCAATACTTTTGGAGGGGACTGTAGTTTGCAGCCGTAAAAGCACTTAAGTCATCTAGGCTGGGCTTCAAGTTAACCTTTTTGTTCACCAGCATTTGTGCCAAATAAATTCCAAATCTACCAGCCACTCATTATGGCAGCCCAAGCCAATCTCTTGACACTCCTAAAATAGGGTGACCAGACGTCCCCATAATATACTACAAAGTAAAATAATATTTGACGTTACAAGAAAAACCAGACCGCAGATCCTTCCGGTTGACCTCTCAATCGCTTGCAAAGGCAGCATCATTTCATTCTTTTACCAACTACTTGCTCACGCTAGTTTTAGAGAAAACTGCAGTGCCAAACTCGACCAAAAGCTAGCTAGTGTCAAGTGACAAATCACCACAAATGTCTTTTCAAGACAGGTTTCAATTGTTTGAAATACTAGCTAGTGATGCTATAGTGTAACAATATATTTATTAAATAGATTGATGATCTGCTCTATAAGGTTTAAAATAGGTTAGGGTGGCTAATGTTAGCTATGCAGACTAAAGGTATTTTTACACTGCATTGTTCTAAGCCAATCTTAGCCCCAGGATTAGACTGGACCTGGGTTAGCTTAGCCTTAGAGTTTTTAACTCTAGGCTAAGGTTTAATCTTTTGCTAAGAATTCACACCTGTATTCCTAAGCCCTGGGCTAACGGACACAAAACATTTTACATTCTATGATATGCTACAAATGTTACATACCCTCTGGAATGCGAATAATGTTACAGTAGCCTAAATCAATAACACGTGCAGTGCAATAAACTCATGAATGATGGCATTACACACAACAAAACTATAGTGAGGATAAAGAAAAATATATATACAGCAAAAAAACATAAAAAAATAAAGCAATAATATACATACCATTGTACACTAACCACAGTTTAAAAGAGTACTGTAAACAAGTAGCAATATTAGCAGTAGTATTGAATATTATAGATATGGCACTAATATAAAAAAATATGTAAACTAGCAGCAATTGTAAAAAAAGTAAGATGGGGAATATGAACAGTATGGTAGAAGTATTGAATTTTTTAGATACATAATATTAAATGCAAAGGAATATTCATTGCCCATAAAATATGTACAGGCAAAGGAAACTTCAATCCCCATTAAATGTACCTGAAAGGACATCAGAGCATCTGGAATGTTTGTTTATGATCATTATGATCATGGATCAATGTTGCTGGTTGAGGATCCTTATTGCCAGAGAGAAAAAAAGCGAAGTCTGGCAGTGCCCCGATGCTTCAGTTGTGTGAACAGACCATGGCATGGGTGGCTGTGATCTTTGATGTGATTTTTGAATTTGATGCCAGCAACAAAAACATTGAGAAAGGGGCATCTTTACCGCTGTGTTACAATACCTATTCTTATAACACTTGAACTGCCAAATGCCTATACCAATCGGCGTTTGAGTTTGTAATTAAAATAACAAGGCCATTCGAAAAGCTACACCCTCCTCCTTTCATGACCTTTCCTAAATAAGCGTATTTGATATTGTTCCATTGTTGGAATTCTAAACTGACGAACAGAAAACGATTTAAAGATAATTTACCGTTTTTTTACCTGCTTCTTTTCCTATTAAATCCGCCAACAACCCACACGACTTAGCATTGGTTCCCAAATAGTACTGTCATAGTGTCCGGTGTACGAGGACAGAAGAGCAGAGGCAGAACGGCTGTTTGAGAAATAATCCATGTTTTAATCAAAAGGAACAAAGTAACAAAGGAAAACTCAAAACAGACACAATGACTGGGTGAACTATAGCCTACGGCTAACAACCAAAATAAACCACAACTACTGTGCACAAACATTCAACATAAGTAGGT
>JACXGJ010017163.1:0-11514 GCA_016801105.1 Esox niger
GTGTGTGTGTGTGTGTGTGTGTGTGTGTTTGCAGGCACCATGGCAATTGGAAATATGAATGATATTCTGGTTCTGGGAGATTGTGTGAAAGGCAGGCCAGTCTGCATTTCATTCTGCCACTCCCTTAATCTCTCTCTCCTGAAACTCTCTCTCCTGAATCTCTCGCTACTGAATCCATCTCCTGAATCTCTCTCTCCTGAATCTCTCGCTACTGAATCCATCTCCTGAATCTCTCTCTCCTGAATCTCTCCTGAATTTCTCACTCCTGAATCTCTCTCTCCTGAATCCATCTCCTGAATCTCTCTCCTGAATCTCTCTTCTGAACCTCTTTCTCCTGAATCCACCACCTGAGTCTCTCTCTCTCCTAAATCCCTCTCTCCAAAATCACTATCCTGTCTCCCTCTCTCTCATCTCCGTCTTTCCTGTCTCTCTCTCCTGAATCCATCGCCATATTTGCAGCCCTCATCTGGGACTTACAGTGGGGCAAAAAAGTATTTAGTCTGCCACCAATTGTGCAGGTTCTCCTACTTAAAAAGATGAGAGGCCTGTAATTTTCATCATAGGGACACTTTAACTATGAGACAAAATGAGAAATGAAAATCCAGAAAATCACATTGTAGGATTTGTAATGAATTTATTGGTAAATTATGGAGGAAAATAAGTATTTGGTCAATAACAAAAGTTCATCTCAATACTTTGTTATATACCCTTTGTTGGCAATGACAGAGGTCAAACGTTTTCACAAGTCTTCACAAGGTTTTCACACACTGTTGCTGGTATTTTGGCGCATTCCTCCATGCAGATCTCCTCTAGAGCAGAGATGTTTTGGGGCTGTCGCTGGGCAACACGGACTTTCAACTCCCTCCAAAGATTTTCTATGGGTTTGAGATCTGGTGACTGGCTAGGCCACTCCAGGACCTTGAAATGCTTCTTACGAAGCCACTCCTTCGTTGCCCGGGTGGTGTGTTTGGGATCATTGTCATGCTGAAAGACCCAGCCACGTTTCATCTTCAATGCCCTTGCTGATGGAAGGAGGTTTTCACTCAAAATCTCATGATATACGGCCCCATTCATTCTTTCCTTTACACGGATCAGTCGTCCTGGTCCCTTTGCAGAAAAACAGCCCCAAAGCATGATGTTTCCACCCCCATGCTTCACAGTAGGCATGTTGATCTTTGGATGCAATTCAGCATTCTTTCTCCTCAAAACATGACAAGTTGAGTTTTTACCAAAAAGTTCTATTTTGGTTTTATCTGACCGTATGACATTCTCCCAATCCTCTTCTGGATCATCCAAATGCTCTCTATCAAACCTCAGACGGGCCTGGACATGTACTGACTTAAGCAGGGGGACACGTCTGGCACTGCAGGATTTGAGTCCCTGGCGGCGTAGTGTGTTACTGATGGTAGCTTTTGTTACTTTGGTCCCAGCTCTGTGCAGGTCATTCACTAGGTCCCCCTGTGTGGTTCTGGGATTTTTGCTCACTTGTGATCATTTTGACCACACGGGGTGAAATCTTGCGTGGAGCCCCGGATCGAGGGAGATTATCAGTGGTCTTGTATATCTTCCATTTTCTTCTAATTGCTCCCACAGTTGATTTCTTCACACCAAGCTGCTTACCTATTGCTGATTCAGTCTTCCCAGCCTGGTGCAGGTCTACAATTTTGTTTCTGGTGTCCTTTGACAGCTCTTTGGTCTTGGTCATAGTGGAGTTTGGAGTGTGTCTGTTTGAGGTTGTGGACAGGTGTCTTTTATACTGATAACAAGTTCAAACAGGTGCCATTAATACAGGTAACGAGTGGAGGACAGAGGAGCCTTGTAAAGAACAAGTTACAGGTCTGTGAGAGCCGGATATCTTGCTTGTTTGTAGGTGACCAAATACTTATTTTCCTGAGGAATTTACCAATAAATTCATAAAAAATCCTACAGTGTGATTCTCTGGATTTTTTTTTCTACTTTTGTCTCTCATAGTTGAAGTGTACTTATGATTTAAATTACAAGCCTCATCTCCCTAAGTGGGAGAACTTGCACCATTGGTGGCTGACTAAATACTAGAGAGTTGAATTTGGCAGGTATAGTATAGAATCCAACTTGCCTATGGAATGAAAGGTCTGTCAATATATAAGGGATAGGTGCAATTTAGGATGTTTATTTGTGACGTGGGTCCATGTTTAATTTATTGACGGACTTTTCAGTGAATTATTGTTGCTTTTTCAGATAAACCAAGAAATGACAATCACTGGTAGATTTTCATAAAACCTGACTAAATAAAAACTACTCCCACTCTTTCTTCAAAAGTGAAGAGAGAAAAAGTGAAAGAGAGGAAGTTCCAAACACAGAGAGAGAGATGGAAGTTTAGAGAGATGTAGAAAGAGAGAGAGAGAGAGAAACCCAGAATAAATGGTAGGAAATCCCAGCTATGGTGCCTGTGGCGTGGGGAGATGTGTAAACGCTATCCCCAGGACGGTAATGCAATCTGGGGGAGGTTGTGTGCGAGAGCAGCCTCCATCACTCCTCCTCTCTGGAGGTTCGACCTGGTTAGAATATCAAGTCCTACACACCCACACAGACCTATTTCAGACACGACCAAGTGTTGAATGTGTTTTGAACTCCGTGGAGTCGGGATTAGCCCGTTAACTTGGACATCATTCAGTAGAATGATCCTATTGGAACCTGTGTGGGTTGGATTCTGGATACTGCAAGCCAACAGGTCATTAGGACGGGACCTGGGACACGAGCACATGGATTCTCAAACACGCTCATTCACTGGAACACATGCAGACATGCACATTCACTGGAATACATGCAGATATGCACATTCACTGGAATACATGCAGACTTGCACATTCACTGGAACACATGCAGACATGCACATTCACTGGAATACATGCAGATATGCACATTCACTGGAATACATGCAGACATGCACATTCACTGGAACACATGCAGACATGCACATTCACTGGAACACATGCAGACATGCACATTCACTGGAATACATGCAGACATGCACATTCACTGGAATACATGCAGACTTGCACATTCACTGGAACACATGCAGACATGCACATTCACTGGAATACATGCAGATATGCACATTCACTGGAATGCATGTTGGGCACACATGCAAATTACAGAGTTAAGTGATTTGTTTAACTCTCTGACACACTCAAACACAAGTACACACACATCCGACAGACATGGGCCACTGTAGGTTCAGTGTAGTTAATGTAGGATCTGTAAAGGGAAAATGACTGGGACCAGCAAAGTTTATACGACAGATATCAGTGAATGTTCAGTAAAGTTAACATGACAGGGGCCAGAGTAGGTCCACTAAGGTTATCATGTCAGGCGCCAGTGTAGGTACTGTAAAGTTAACATGTTAGGGGCCAGTGTAGGTACTGTAAAGTTAACATGTTAGGGGCCAGTGTAGGTACTGTAAAGTTAACATGTTAGGGGCCAGTGTAGGTACTGTAAAGTTAACATGTTAGGGGCCAGTGTAGGCTCACTTTAGTGGATTCGATATGACAGGGGACAATGTTAGTTAAGTGAACTCAATATGAGTTGACAGGAGTCAGTGTTGGTGGCTGCTGAAAACAACCGTAAGCTTTTTATAATTAGTTTCCGTATGTTATGATCTGATAAAAATATAAATTTTGCTGGAATTGTGATATTTTAAGGTCTACATCAAATATATTTTTTTGTCCCCTATTCCAGATACATAACAACCTCCTCTGTCCCCTATTCCAGATATATAACAACCTCCTCTGTCCCCTATTCCAGATATATAACATATTATTCCTTTCTCCTCCATAATTTTCTCTCCCTTTCTGTGTCTTTTGTTCTCTTCTTTCTATCCTTTTTCATCTGTTTCATGCCTTTTTTCCCTTCTCTCTATCTTCACCACACTTCCTCTTTTCTATCCCTTACCCATCTTCTATCTACTTCTCTGCTCTCTTTCTCTTTTTCAGCCCTTTCTCTCATCTTATTTATCACTTCCATTCTCCCCACTGGGTTCTGTGCTTCAGTAAATCACAGCTCCAGCCACCTTGTCATCCTGCGATTACCTGCTGGAAAATAAAGTGACTGTACAGTGAGGCAAATACAGGCTTAACCCACCAAATCATACAAGGTGTGTAAAGCCTGTATTAGGTGCGTAACCCCCCCACAAACGCAGAAACACACACGCAGCCATGTGCACACACACACGCATCCATGCACACACACACATTGTGCATACACAGGGTAGGTTGTTTTATTTGAGGTAAGTTGTTTCAGTGAGGGTTGGTTGTGTTAGTGAGGGTTGGTTGTGTTATTTAGAGTAGGTTGTATTACGGAGGATAGGTTGTGTTATTTCGAGTAGATCATGTTATGGAGGGTAGGTTGTTTTAGTTATGGTTGATTGTGTTATTTAGGGTTGTTTTTGTTATTTAGGGTTGGTTGTGTAATTTAGGGTAGGTTATGCTATTTAGGGTAGGTTGTGTTATTTAGAGTAGGTTGTATAATATAAGGTGGGTTGTGTTAATTTTTGTAGGTGGTGTTTTTTAAGAGTAGGTTGTATTACTTAGGGTAGGTTGTGTTATTTAGGGTTGGTTATATTATTTAGGGTTGGTTGTATGTTTTAGGGTAGGTTTTGTTACTGTATTTAGTGTTGGTTGTTTTAGTGAATGCTTGCTGTGTTATTTAGGGTAGGTTGTGTTATTTAGGGTAGGTTGTGTTATTTAGGGTAGGTTGTGCTATTTAGGATATGTTGTGTTATTTAAAGTAGGTTGTTTTAGTGAGGGTTGGTTGTTATTTAGGGTTGGTTGTATTATTTAGGTTGGGTTTTGTTATTAAGTGTAGGTTATATTACTTTATTTAGGGTCGGTTGTTTTAGTGAGTGTCTTTGTGTAATTTAGGGTAGGTTGTGTTATTTAGGGTTGGTTCTGTTATTTAAAGTAGGTTGTGTTATTTATGGTATGTTGTGTTATTTAGAGTGGCTTGTGTTATTAGAATCAGTTGTGTCCCTGTTCCATGAGAAAAATTGAAATGGATGCATGAGGGAAGGAATCCAATTGAATGTTTATCTGTGACATCGGCCAATTGGGGAGATGAATGTGCTGTGTTGTTATTATATTATTTAGAACCACTGACCTGTGGAGAAGTGACTGATACAGACAGGAAGAGAGAGTGGTGGAAAGAGAAATAACCAAGAGAAAGAGAGGAATGGAGAGACAAAGAAAGAGGAATAGGGAAAGGGAGGAATGGAGAGACAGTGAGAGGAACAGGGAGAGAGGAGGAATGGAGAGACAAAGAGAAGAACAGGGAGAGAGGAGGAATGGAGAGACAAAGAGAGGAACAGGGAGAGAGGAGGAATGGAGAGACAAAAAGAAGAATAGGGAGAAGGACAGATGCAGGAAGATTAGAGAGAGATGAGAGATGAGAAAGTAAAAGGAGAATGGAATTTGATGCTGAGATACAAATTTCTCTTTTTCCCACTGCTTCCCCACTTCCTCTCCACCGTTCTTCATTGTCATTCCGCTGGATATCTCCGCCACAGCGCTACGGTAGCTATCTGTCAAGCGGCTACTGCCCCCATCATCACAGGGTCCTGCCTCATGTCTGTGTGATTATAGCTGACCAACGCAATGCCTGACCTCAACTCAGCAATCTGCTCAGACTGATGCCCTGTCTGATAGATAGAGAGCGAGATGGAGAAATGGAGACAGAGAGAGTGTGTGTGTGTGTGTGTGTGTGTAGGTGTGTATAGGTGTGTGTGTGTGTATAGGTGTGTGTGTGTGTGTATAGGTGTGTGTGTGTGTATAGGTGTGTGTGTATAGGTGTATGTGTGTAACCCAGTCTGACACCTATGCCTCAGAAGGCAGAGAGTAATCGATGGCTTTGCACCCGTGGGGCGAAACACTCAGTCACGCTGTCAGACAGTCAGTCCGGGGCTCCTCTCTTACACGGCGTCTCATGTAGCTCATGATTTGTAGGCTCTGACCTGGTCTTCTCTACCAGCACACTCTTCAGGGCGCTACGCTGGCTATCTGTAATGCACTTTGTGACAACTGCTCTTGTAAAAAGGTTAGTGTAATTACGGGTAGGAATTTGGCAAATTTGTTGTAAAACAATTTGGTCCCACATTTTATTACATTTTTTTCGCAATTGCTTATATACTAAAAACTGGTTGCATGAACAATAAACCAAATCATTTAGCTAAATTCCAGAATGAAGAGCATTAATCCATAAGCACTCTTCACCTGTTTTCACACAAATCCCTGTTACATTCAACTTTCTTTGCAAAACTCTTCACACCACATTATTTAAAAACGCAGACGTTGAAATGTAGAAACACTGCCAGTCAATAACCAAACTCACTGCATTGCAATTTCAACCCTGTCAACAAACCAGTGTAGAGTTGTAAACACTATCCAGCATAACTAGTCAACAAGCAATCAGGAAGTTGGCATGGATACAAAGGGACACAGGGAAGATCGGCTGTGATTTAGAATAATGGATGAAAACACCAAAGACAAAGATAGAGGGAGGTGAGATGGGGTCACCTGAGTCGTCTCACTGCAGCGTCTTTTGTCTCGATCTGACTACTGTGCTGACCGCCCTGTTTTCTGTAGTCTGAACCTGGATACATAAGCATACACAGGACAGTACAAGAAAATGACAAGAATTTGAGAATTTCTTATTCTATCAGTTGTGTAGAATTGCATGTCACCCCGTGATCAGGGTAGGCCAGGCATGTGAACAGGTTTGTTGAAAAACAACCTTTTGATACGCTGCTGATTTTGCAGGTTGTCCTACTTGCAAAGCATGTAGAGGTCTGTCATTTTTACCATAGGTACACTGTGAGAGATGGAATCTAAAAGAAAATCCAGAAAATCCATTGAATCATTTTTAAATCATTAATTTGCATTTTATTGCATGACATAAGTATTTGATCACCTACCAACCAGTAAGAATTCCGGCTCTCACAGACCTGTTAGTTTTTCTTTAAGATGACCTCCTGTTCTCCACTCATTATCTGTATTAACTGCAACTGTATGAACTCGTTACCTGTATAAAAGACACCTGTCCACATACTCAATCAAACAGACTCCAACCTCTCCACAATGGCCAAGACCAGAGAGCGGTGTAAGGACATCAGGAATAAAATTGTAGACCTGCACAAGGCTGGGATGGGCTACAGGACAATAGACAAGCAGCTTGGTGAGAAGGAAACAACTGTTGGCGCAATTATTAGAAAATGGAAGAAGTTCAAGATGACGGTCAATCTTCTGCGGTCTGGGGCTCCATGCAAGATCTCACCTCGTGGGGCATCATTGATCATGAGGAAGGTGAGGGATTAGCCGAGAAATATAAAGTTGATGAGAATCTCTGGCCCAAGTCAGACACAGAATGCTGAAGCTGAACAAACTTTTCTTTTTATGACTACACCCTTATTGTCACGTCCTGGCTATGGCCCTAGCCATCTTTGCACTGTGCTGGGGCCATAGTCAGGACGTGACAAAGGAAGATGCCTCTAGGCATCTTTATGTAGTTAGGTATGCCCAATTGGAGGCAGGTGTAGATTGTTACCTCCAATTGGGGAACCCATTTATGTTGAGTGTTTGCCCACACTTGGTGTGGATCTTTTTGGTTTGAAGTAGTTTGTTTCACTTGACCGAGTCACAGGAGCTGCTATTGTTTTGTTTCTTTACTTTAATTAAAAACATGGATTATCACCGCCTGTACGTCTCTGCCCCTGTGTCCTGCCACCAGCCTTGTGACATAATGATCCACCCAAAGGACCATGCAAGAGCAAGGCATAGTTGGACGGTAGGGGAACTCCTCGCCTGGCCGGACAGCGACACCGAGGAGGAATCCCCCTACCGTCACCCACTGCCTTCCTGGGCTGACGGGGACACTGAGGAGGAGGAATCCCCCTACCATATGCCACTGTTCTCCTGGATGGCTCAAAATAAACCCTGGAGGGTTAAACGAAGGAGGCGAAGGAGCAAGCGGGCAGAAAATAATCCCCAATAAGTTTTTTGGGGGGTGCTACGACAGCGAGCAGAGGACTCCCGTGCTGCCCAGGAGCCGCAGCCCCTCCTGCTGCACTGTTTTCGCCGCCGCCAGAATCCGCCGAGGACGCCGCCGGCCGCCAAGGACTGGCCGCGTGAAGTGTGAAGTTCAGAGATGGATGTCTGGAACATACATTTTTATAAAAGTGTTTTCAATTAATTTCACCAGCGTGCAATGTGAGTTCAATAATGTCATTGGAATTGATGCTTTTGTGTCACTTCTGTGGGATACATTTCATTTGTTCATTCCGGGCGTGGTAGCTCATTCAGGGCGTGGTAGCTCATTCAGGGCGTGGTAGCTCATTCAGGGCGTGGTAGCTCATTCAGTGTGTGGTAGCTCATTCAGGGCGTGGTAGCTCATTCAGGGTGTGGTAGCTCATTCAGGGTGTGGTAGCTCATTCAGTGTGTGGTAGCTCATTCAGTGTGTGGTAGCTCATTCAGGGCGTGGTAGCTCATTCAGGGCGTGGTAGCTCATTCAGGGCGTGGTAGCTCATTCAGTGTGTGGTAGCTCATTCAGTGTGTGGTAGCTCATTCAGGGCGTGGTAGCTCATTCAGGTGTCGTAGCGTTTTCAGTGTGTGGTAGTTATTTGGTGTTTGGTAGCACATTCAGGGTGTGTAACCTCATTTAGGGTGTGGTATCTCATTCAATGTGTGGTAGCTCATTCAGTGTGTGGTAGCTCATTCAGTGTGTGGTAGCTCATTCAGTGTGTGGTAGCTCATTCAGGGCGTGGTAGCTCATTCAGGGCGTGGTAGCTCATTCAGGTGTCGTAGCGTTTTCAGTGTGTGGTAGTTATTTGGTGTTTGGTAGCACATTCAGGGTGTGTAACATCATTTAGGGTGTGGTATCTCATTCAATGTGTGGTAGCTCATTCAGTGTGTGGTAGCTCATTCAGTGTGTGGTAGCTCATTCAGGGTGTGGTAGCACATTCAGGGTGTGGTAGCACATTCAGGGTGTTGCATCTCATTTAGAGTGTGGTAGCTCCTTCAGGGTGTGACACTGTGACTGTTCTCTCTACAGTTTGTCTCCACATTCACACTGGAAAAAATTACTGTGTCATCATATTACACGAACATTTACATGTTGTGAAATCATATCGGTCATTCAAACACAGACCCGGAACCACACACACATTGACTATCTCTCTCTCAGCCTCTCCAGATTCTGAGGAGATGAGATGCTCTCATCTGCTTTGCATGAATAGATTTTTTGATGCACTCCACCACCCTTGGGAAACAGTGTGATTACATTTTACACACAATTAGCCACCAGCAGTGATACTCTCCTATGGCTTTAATCTAAGTGGCAGGCCGACTAGTGGGAAAGTTCTGTGTGTTTGTGTCTGTTTATATATATGTGTGTGTGTGTTTGTGTCTGTTTATATGTGTGTGTGTGTGTGTGTGTGTGTGTGTGTGTGTGTGTGTGTCTTTTTTTTTGTATTTGTGTGTGTGTGTGTGTGTGTCTCTGTTTTTGTATTTCTGTGTGTGTGTGTGTGTGTGTGTGTGTGTGTGTGTGCCTGTCAGTGCATAACAACAACGTAGCAGTGATTGTTTTCACAGTATTGCTTTTTCAACATGGGCATGACAGACTTAACACTTCCAGTCAGACTTCAGGCTGGACAAAGCGTAGATATTATTTACTACACCAATGAACTCTCCTTAAATGCTGACTGTGGATCACCCAGCATTCTCATCTGGCTTGACCTTATTGCAGCATTTGACATGGTCAGCCATGCTGTTCTGCTGGACACTTGGCACAGTCATACCCTGTCCTGGACAGTTTTAGGTCATATGTCACTGATGTCTCCCAAACACAGAGGCGTCCCTCAAGGCTGTGGCCTTGGGCCAGTTTTGTTTGGCATACACGTTTAGCGACTGGGAAACATGTAGAGGAAACATAGACTAACCTTTAATTTGTACTGATGACGCCCAGCTCTATGTCTCCATAAATACTGATGCTGCCAATGCCACTGTACTCCTAGTTAGTTACCAGCAAAATGTCAAACTGTTGATTTCCTGCTGAATACCCGATTGTAAAAAGACATCCTGAATGCGTAAAGAAATCTTAATTGTGAAATGATATCTTAATTGTCAAAAGAAATCTTGATTGGAAAACTGCTTCTTCATTGTCAGATGAAATCTAGATTCAAAACATCCTAAATGTCAAAAGAAATTCTCGGTCTTTGTCTTTGTTGTTTGCTGCCATCTCTTAATATCAGTCTCAGCATATTTGTCTGTATCTGTTTCTCATCTCTTTTTCCATCTATATAACTCTGTCTTTCTCCATTCCTATAGTCTTGAATCAGTGGTTTCAACTTAGTGTTGAACAGGTTACAGAGAGTTTGGTCACATAAACGAGACATGTTCAAGCAAGTTACTCTGCTTCACCATGTGTTTATGAGGGAACAAAGATAGAAACTTATGACAGGTAAAGACCAAAAAGAAAGATAAAGTCAGTGAAAGAATAGAGACAACTGAAATAGTACAAGTTAGAAATTGTAAAAAAGAGAGTGACGCAGAGTTGTTGAGATAGTGGAGACCAGCGGAAACGTTTAGGACGAAAAGAAATAGAGTGAAAGACAGTGGAGAGAAAGGTGAGAAAGAGAGTAGACTAAAGGAAAGAAGGAATGACAACCAGATTGAATGAATGCGGGCGAATGAAGAGAGACAGAGTAAAAGGAGGAGGGTGTGTCGTGGGGGGTGTCTGTCACTTTCTATTTAAACGGGGGTTTCATGCCACACAGGCCCATTGGACAACAATGCCCCCTGTTTACCCTGTTCAATGTCAATCACACACACACACACACACACACACACACAGCTCAATACCAATCACAGTGGATTGGAGGGAATTGGGTAGTGGATCAGACCGGAGGTGAATTCTTTTCTTTTCAATCTGAAGGAGAACATTAACAGTCTTTTTCTGTCCTGTTTTGTTTCCATCTCCACCTCTCTGCATCTCTCCCTGATTTGGCAGTTTTTTGCTGGATCTGAAAAGCTGTATAGACCTTATCAGAGCCACTTACAGGTAATATCATCTATTGTATGTTGTTTATATTTCTACTGTTTACGATGGGGCAGTTGATTGTTATCTAATCATAGACCCATCAGACACAATGTTCGGGGCCTGTGACTGGGACCAGACTAAAGCTGGCTAGACCCATCCGACAGAATGTTCTGGGCCTGTGACTGTGACCAGACTAAAGCTGGCTAGACCCATCCGACAGAATGTTCTGGGCCTGTGACTGGGACCAGACTAAACCTGGCTAGACCCATCAGACAGAATGTTCTGGGCCTGTGACTGGGACCAGACCAAACCTGGCTAGACCCATCAGACAGAATGTTCTGGGACCAGACTAAACCTGGCTGGACACATCAAACAGAATGTTCTGGGCCTGTGACTGGGACCAGACTAAACCTGGCTGGACACATCAAACAGAATGTTCTGGGCCTGTGACTG
>JACXGJ010017164.1:0-11466 GCA_016801105.1 Esox niger
GTCAGTCCATGTGTTTGTATGGGTGTGTGGGTGGAGTCAGTCCATGTGTTTGTATGGGTGTGTGGGTGGAGTCAGTCCATGTGTTTGTATGGGTGTGTGGGTGGAGTCAGTCCATGTGTTTGTATGGGTGGAGTCAGTCCATGTATGCTCTATTGAGTCAGTGTAGGTGGTCAAACCAGGTCAAGCATTCAGTATGAGAAATGATTTTCTCTCCTAGTTCTTCATCACTCTCTTCTCTCTCTACTTCAATCTATGCTCTTCCCTCTTCATCTACCATTTCTCTCTCCTCTTCATCACTCTGCTGCTCCTCTGTCTCTGTGTCTGGGCTGCAGTCCTCCTGGTCTTCAGTGAGGCCTGGTTTCTTCTCCTGGTCTTCAGATTCACAGTGATCAGAACACAGACCATCCCCAGCAGAGCACAGGCCATCAGTGAAGAGTAAACTCTGTAGAACATGGAGTTGATGCCAAAGTGGTCCCTCTTCAGCAGGATGGTCTTGGTTGAAGAGACACACTGCCAATTATTTGTGTTAACCACAAAGCACCAGTACTCCCCAATGTCCTCCAGTCTCAGATGAGACAGAACCAGCAAAGAGGCTCTGCTGGACACTTTTAGTCTCCCAAACAAATCCTCTGGTTGAGGGACAGTCATATGGGAATTTGTGACCAGAATAATATCAGTCCCCTCAGAAGTGTTTCGGTACCACACGACCTGGTCAGTCCGATTCGAGTTACAACTGAAAACAACCTCCTCTCCCTCTGAGAAGAACTCTGTGACTTGATCTGACTTCAGACACACAAATAGTTCAAACATTTCCAAATTTGTTGTATCATTATCCTGACAAGAGTAAAACCCTGTGTGTTGAAGGGTGAGTGATGGGATGACCAGTGAGTAATTCCCTGATATTCTTCCATCTTCCATGTACATCTGGTTGACTTGATCAGTGATGTATCTCACAGACTGGTTCATAGATGGGGATGACTGGATGCGTCTTTTATCCTTTTCCCACCATATTTCTGTCTGGTTCAGATCCTTGTCAAAGCAAGGTAGTACAGCCTCATCTCCTACTGAACCATGAATGAACGCCCACCTAATAGATACCATCATCCATTCACCATAAACACAACTCTGACCCTCCAGTACCAGGCATTTGTACCAACCCATGTTCTTCCTGGTTAAATTGATATGAAGAGAGATGTCCTCTGTCGGTGCTCTAACAGTGGGGTCCAATATTACAGGTTGTAGATTGCCCCTCAGTGATTTGTAGATCCATTGGACTTCCACGTTGTCACCAACAACTGTTGTTCCACACTGAAGTTCTATCTCAGCTGGACCGGGATACCGTTTCATTGAAGGCTCATTTACTGTACTGCAGATTTTGAGGACATATTGTTTCTGGTATAAAAAGTTCTTATCTGTCCAGCACTCTACATTGTACTGACCAGAGTCTGACTGAGTAACATTAGAGATCTTCAAATATGGCCATGTCAGATCCAGTCGATCCCTTAATCCTCCAGGCAGGGTGAAATTCTCAGGTGAAGGTTTAGAAGTGATCCACAGAAGGAGGTTCTCCTCAGAGGTGGTTCTAAAGATCCGAAAATAGATGGATGTACTGCTTCTACCGAGAAATAGATAAAAGTCTTTCCCTTTTTGAATTATTTTGTATTCTTGTCCAGCCTGATTGCCAGTGATGAGAACAGCCAGGAGAAAGCTCAGCGTGGTGATACGATCCATTCTGTTAAAGGGAATCAGTCTGACTGCTGGTTAAACTCTTAGTCTCTGTCTCAGTGGTTCTGTAAAATCATTAAAGATACTGGCTTTATATCTGTTCCCTGTCATTTATCTGACAGCTTGACGTGACTGATGTTTACTTGGTTTTCAGCTCTGTATATACTCATCAGTTGCCATGATACTTATCCATCCAGCTTTCTTTCCTGCTAATGGTTCAGTTTCCTACAGGCTCAGTAAAGGATGCCATTACAGATTAGTCCTCATATACCTGAACCTACAGGCTCAGTAAAGGATACTATTACAGATTAGTCCTCAAATACCTGAATCTACAGGCTCAGTAAAGGATACTATTACAGATAAGTCCTGGTATACCAGTACCTGAACCTACAGGCTCAGTAAAGGTTGCTATTATGAATATAACCTCCTATCCTTTTTCAGCTGTATTGACATGTTGCAAATCACAAATTTATAAAAATGTTTGTGTTTTATCCTTTAATGATCAGTGTTAGCTTTTTCTGAATAAGGGACATCAAGTTATTTACCAGAAGAGGGAGGAAGCTGAAGAGATGATAAGGAGTTATCAACATATTGGACTCCATAACAGGGCAATCTGCACTATTAGAAAAATAACTAGAATAAAAGAATGCAGTATATTACATTTTAATCTTCTTGTTGTAAAATATGAAATGTTACAAACATTATCAACATATATAAAAACGTCAAAGCATTGTGCAATCAAAAATACTTTGATTGTTATCAGTGTGTAGTTCATAAGCCAGTATCTGTGATGGTATGGGGGTGCATTTGTGTACATGGCACAAGTGACTTGCACATCTGTGAAGGCACCATTAATGCTCAACATGTGTTGCCATCCACACTACATCCTTTTCAGGGAACGCCTTGTTTATTTCAGCAAGATAATGCCAAACCTGTGAGGTTCTGTGCTGTTTGTTTTTGTGTTTGATCTCGAATGTACCCTGTTCTGTCCTGTTTTCTTTGTTTTTGAATGAAGCCTGTTCATTTGTCATTATAGTTTGCACCTGTGTCTTGTTTACTTCCCCAAGTGAGTTCTGTGTTTGCTGTTGTTTGTTGTGAGGTATTGTTTGTGTGTATGCATCTTTACTGAGCCTGTTTCTCTGAGAATTTTCTTTTTTGTCTTAGAAGTATTTTGAAAGTCTGTTTTGGTATCCCAACTCTTGCTTACAGACAGTTGTTAAAAGATAAAGTGATGCAGCACTGGTAAACATGCCTCTGTCCTACATTTCTGAAACATGTTGCTTGCTTTAAATTTTAAATGGCCATGTATTTTTCTAAAAAGAATAACATTTCTCAATATTACCATTTGAAATGTTCTCATAGCACTATTTTCAGTTAAATACAGAGATCAATGAGCTGTGCATCATTGCATTGCTTCATTTGCGTTTTACGCAGCGTCTCATCTTTTTTGCAAACGGGATTGTAATTAAAAATGACTGAATTTCTTTCATAAAACTGTTTTAATTTGATATTTTATCTTTTTAATAATTTGTTTGCATTTCATAATAATAACAAATTCACAATACATTTGTTTCCTGAAATATACTACATCTGTTTTCCATGGATATTGCTAAATATTAGGCTAATCAAAAAAGGTCACCATTGTTATATTTCCAGACAGGGGCTACAACACAGATAGTGTAAAACAGATTTTGGTAATTGAATGGATCAATTTGCATTATGGCTCAAACGATGAAAGAATGTTTAGAAGTTGTGACGAATATGACAATTTCACTGAGAATCAACTCATCAGTTTCGATCAGTAAGCCATGTGCCTGTAGGTATTATGCCAAGACACATGCAATTTGCTTAAATGAATGAACAAATTCTGGTGTGAGCAAGAAACGAATTGTTCAGAGATTTGAACTCATTAAAATAATTATTCTCATTTGAGAATTAAGCCAAAACGATTGTGAAAACATGTAAAGCTTCCTGTATGTCTGAATGCAGCATATTAAAGGCACTACAGAAATGTTTGTTTTCCAACATCTGTATGCAAGTGGTGCCACCATCATCTGATACCTTGTAGAAAAGGTAAATAACGCATTTTTAAATAGTCTTTGTGCCTCACAACTTGCTTAATAAAGCTGTGTATGGAACTCTGATGACAGTCCAAAACAACATCTATAGATTTATACCTTGATCAAATGTGCACCAAGAGGGTCAGCTACAACAGTGTACTGTCCCTTTAATATTGTTTCTGACACTGGAAATGAAAATCCCTTTCTGTTCTAGAGTGACAAGATCCTTCCTGAGTGGTTCCATAACTGCTTTGTATTCAAACTGTTTGACATCAACCGGTTTGCAAAGTAAAGTCAGGTGTTTTTACGTCAATGCAGATTACAACTTGGATGGCACATTTTGTGTTTAATTCCCTCAAAGTTCCTACTGGGTTACACATCTCAATGTAGTCAACATAATGGATTATAGAGAGTTGTGTTTCTTCTCTGGCATAGACGTCATTTTGCTTGAAAGACTTTCTACCAAAATGGACTAAATATATTGAGTACTGTTTGAATGTCTGGATACAATGTCTTCTGCAATGCCTCTATCCTTCAAGACTTTCTGCAAAGGAAAGGACTTGTTCTTTTAAGAAACCAAAATATAGTCAACACTACCAATACACTGGAAATGCCCCTTAAAATACCTTCTCAGAACCAGGCTGAGCCAAGTGAACCACCTGCTCCAAGTGTTACATGGGATGGAAGTTACACAACTGTCCTGCCAAGTCAGTTATAATCGCCTGGTCAACAACGCACCTATTTACTACAATGTTGAATAAGTCTGTTTCTGACTACAGTGGCCAGCCTGTAAATTTCATGTAACCAGCCTGTAAATGTCCTGTAACCAGCCTGTAAGCAGCAAGCAAGTTTATTTATGTAGCACAATTCATACATAGAAGCAATGCAATGTGCTTTCCAGTGAAAATAGAAATAATGCAATAGAATCAAAAACAGTTTACACAGAGTCTATTCCTTTGATAGCACCAGAACTTGCATTACAATTGGTAAAATATAGCAGGATGTACATTTAATAACACAATAAATTAAGAAGAGAAATATAAAATACAGCATAATAATAAAACATAGAATAATAAAATAGAGATAAAATATAAAACATAGAAAGATAGAAAAATTATAACACAGAATAATTAAATAGAAATAGAATATAAAACATAGGAAGCTAAAAAAAACTATAACACTAAAGAGTGCTGTTATAAAAACAGGCTCACAGTGGGGTTATGTTTGAGAGCTCAGTCATAGGCACGTGAAAATAGAAGTGTTTTTAGCCTGGATTTAACAATGGACACATTTGGTGAACTTCTAAGATCTTCTGGTAGTTTATTCCAGTTGTGTACAGCATAACTGCTAAACGCAGCTTCTCCATGTTTAGTTTGTACTCTGGGCTCTACTAGCTGACCTGAGTTCATGGATCTTAGAGCCCTGCTCGGTTTATATTCTTCAAACATATCAGAAATATATTTGGGTCCTAAACCATTCAGAGATTTATAAACTAAAAGCACCACTTTACAGTCTATTCTGTAACTGACCGGAAGCCAATGCAAAGATTTAAGAACCGGAGTGATGTGCTTGGTCCTCTTGGTCCTGGTTAACATTCTAGCAGCTGCATTCTGAATGAGCTTCAGCTGTTTTAGTCTTTTTAGGGAGTCCAGTTAAGAGGATCTGGATCCAGAGGGGGTTAGACTAATGAATCAGCCAGCGATCGTTCACTGTTTCCCGGGGGGCAGAGCCAACGACGTAGCCGCAAATCTGGGGTTGGTGCTAGCGAAGTCTAAAACTGGCAAGTATATAGAGTACTGAGATATTGTTATTCGCGTTGGCACCAACGACTTTAGGATGAAACAGTCAGAGGTTACGAAGCAGAACATAGAATCAGCGTGTAAACTAGCTAGAAAGATGTGTCGGCATCGAGTAATTGTCTCTGGTCGACTCCCAGCTAGGGGCAGAGACGAGCTCTACAGCAGACTTGCACAACTCAATCGCTGGCTGAAAACCGAGTTCTGCCCATCGCAGGAGGTACAGTTTGTAGATAACTGGCTCTCTTTTTGGGACTCGCCCAGAAATAGTGTCAGGGCTGATCTGCTGAAGAGCGACGAACTTAATCCTAGCTGGAGTGGTGCTCTTCTTTTATCTAGGAACATTTACAGGAGTCTCAGTCTTCTAGCCTCACCATGAGATAGGGTGCAGGACAGGCTGGCTGCAGGCTGTTAGCCAGCCTGCTAGCATAGCCAGAGTAGTCAGTACAGCGTCGCCTATTGCGACTGTGACTCGTTCCAGGCTGAGAAACGTCAAACAAGGAAGCGCTAACAATAGCAACCTTATTAAGATAAAACCTTCCTCCACTTCGGCCCAAATAAAAATGACCATATTACCTTGCATCTCAAAATGGTACTCCTAAATGTTAGGTCCCTTGCTCTAAAGGCAGTTGCAGTAAATGAATTGATCTCTGATCATTAACTTGATGTTATTGGATTATGTGAAACATGGCTGAAGCCTGATGAATTTACTGCCCTAAATGACGCCTCTCCTCCTGGCTATATTAGTGATCATATCCCCCGTGCATCCCGAATATCTACAACAGAAAATATAAACGTACTCTTAAACACATCACTGGTTTTCATTCTTTTGAAGTCTTGATCATGAACGTTAACCAGGCTGATAAATCGTTTAACATAGCCATTATTTACAGCCCGGCCAGGCCATATTCAATGTTCCTCAATGAGTTTCCAGAATTCTTGTGTAACCTTGTAGTTATGCGAGATATTATTCTAATTTTTGGCGATTTCAACATTCATATGGAAAAGTCAAACGACCCTCTTCAAAAAGCCTTTGAAGCGATAATTGACTCAATGGGTTTTATCCAACATTTCTCCGGTCCAACGCACAGCCACAATCATACCTTAGATTTTGTCCTGTCAAGAGAAATCGATATTTTAGATTAAATAATTTCCCCCGTAAAAAAAATATTTCTTGATATTCTTCCAAGCTTGTTCATCAGTGACAAAGAAAATAAATCCGCAAACGATCTAATCCAGCATCTGAACTAAACACTGGGAAATACTTTAGGGTACGGTTGCACTACTTAAAAGAATTACGCAACAATAAACTTGCTCCCTGCTACACAGAAAATACTAGAGCACTAAAGCAAGCATCCAGAAAATTGGAGCCAAAGTGGCGCTCCAAGTTGGAAGTATTCAGACTAGCCTGGATAGACAGCACACTTAAATACCGAAAAGCACTCACATCTGCTCGATCAGCATATTTCTCCAACCCGATTTACGTGAACAAAAACAATCCAAGATGTCTCTTTGATACAGTTGCACAGTTAACTAAAAAGGCTCAACAACTGAAGTGGGTCTTCACTTTAGCTGTAATAAATACATTAACTTTTTGATGAAAAAAATCATCACCATTAGAAAACAAATAACTGACTCCTCAAATAATTACAGTCCCCAAAATCTCAGTTGTCCTGAGAATGTCCTGAACCTCCCTAACCAGGTGTCAATGGGGACAATATCAAACCTCCCATTCCTCTCAAAAATCTTAGAAAAATGTGTTTCCCAACAACTGAACGCTTTCCTGAAGACAAATAATATTTATGAAATGCTCCAGTCAGGTTTCAGACCCCATCATAGTACTGAGACTGCACTTGTGAAGGTAACATAATTATCTTCTTATGGCCTCAGACAAAGGTTCTGCATCCGTCCGGTTTTTCTTGATCTTAGTGCTGCTTTTGACACTAGTGATCACTCCCTTCTCTTAGAGAGACTGGAAACCTAAATAGGACTACGTGGGAATGTTCTTGCCTGGTTTAAATCTTATTTATCTGAAAAATATCAGTTGGTATGTGAGGACTGGTCACCCCTCGGAGCCTGGTTCCTCTCTAGGTTTCTTTCTAAATTTGGCCCTCTTGGGGAGTTTTTCCTAGCCACTGAAGTTCATCACTTTTGTTGTCTGCTCCCTGGGGTTTAAGGCCGGGTGTTTTGTGAATGCACTTGTTGACAACTGCTGATGTAAGAAAGGCTTTATAAAATAAATTTAATTGATGGATTTTTGATTGATATATCCTCGGACAAAACAAAAGTGTGTTTTGGTGTTCCTCGAGGCTCGGTCCTGTGCCCTTTATTGCTCTCACTATATATTCTGCCTCTTGGAGATGTAATCTGAAATCAAAATGTCAATTTTCACTGCTATGCTAATGACACACAGTTATATATTTCGATGAAGCATGGAGAAACCCCCAAATTGTCTACTTTGGAAGCATGTGTTTCAGATGTTAGGAAGTGGATGACAGAGAGCCTCCTGCTCTTAAACTCAAGAAAAACAGAAATGCTCATTTTATGATCCAAGAAACGAAGGGTTTTATTGGCTGCATGGTCGTATCCCAAAAAACTGTAAGAAATCTCGGCGTTACACTCGACCCTGTCCTCTCCTTTGATGAAAATATATCTCAAGAGTTTTCATCTTCGAAATATTGCAAAAATCTATAAAAAAAAAAATCTAAAACTGATGCAGAAAAACAAATCCATGGTTTTGTTACATCAAGATTTGATTACTGCAATGCTCTTTTTACCGGTTACCCTGATAAATCAATGAATCACCTTCAATTAGTGCTGCTATAATCCTGACTAGAACAAAAATATTTGAACACATTACTCCAGTACTAGCCTCTTTACACTGGCTCCCTGTTAGGGTTTGGGCTTATTTTAAGGTTTTATTGTTAACCTATAAATCAATTCATGGACTTGCTCCTACTTATTTCGGTGAAATTATCCAGCCATACGTACCTGAACGTAACTCTCTTTTTCTCTCATAGAGTTCCACTACTTTGGAATGATTTGCCAATCAAAATTAGAAATGCAGACTCAGTGCAAACATTCAAGTACCTACTAAAGACTCATCTCTTCAGCCTGAGCTATGATTAAGTGTAGTCTGGCCCAGGGGCGTGAAGGTGACCAGAAAGGCCTCATACTGTCCACCCTTGCTGTCTTGCCAGGTGGGCTCTCATTGCCACTGGGATGCCATCCCTCCAATGACATTTGGGGGCAGAGTCACTGACTTGTTGTCTTTTACTCTCACTTGTGTATTGGGCTCTACTCCCTTTGATTGATGCCTAGCACTGGGGTCTTTACCCCTATAGTTAACAAGGCCTATAGTGAACAGAATACCATCCCCACTGTGAGGCATGGTGGTGGCTCACTGATGTTTTGGGGGTGTGAGCTCTAAAGGCATAGGAAATCTTGTGACTATTTATGGCAGCATGTTATCAAAAAATGCTTTCAGACAATTTGCATTCTTCTGCACAAAAGCTGCGCATGGGACGCTCTTGGACTTTCCAGCATGACAATGACCCTAAGCACAAGGCCAAGTTGACCCTCCAGTGGTTACAGCAGAAAAAAGGTTCTGGAGTGGCCATCTCTGTCTCCTGACCTTAATATCATCAAGCCACTCGGGGGAGATCTCAAACGTGCGGTTCATGCAAGACGACCAAAGACTTTGCATAATGCCAAGATGAATGGGCAGCTATACCACCTGCAAGAATATGAGGCCTCATAGACAATTATTACAAAAGATTGCACACTGTCATTGATGCCAAAAAGGGAAATGTACACTATTAAGAACTAAGGGTATGCAGACTTTTGAACAGGGGTCAGTTCATTTGTTTTTGTTGCCGTGTTTTGTTTTATGATTGTGCCTTTCTGTTATGACCAACAGTTGAATGTGAATCCCATAAGAAATAAAAGACAGGTGTTTTGCCTGCTCACTCATGTTTTCTTTACAAATGGCGTATATCTTATCAATTCCCCAAGGGAATGCAAACACCCCAAGGGTATGCAATCTCCCTAAGGGTATGCAAACACCCCAGGGGCATGCAAACACCCCAAGGGTATGCAATCTCCCTAATGGTATGCAAACACCCCAAGGGTATGCAAACACCCCAAGGGTAAGCAAACTCCCCAAGGGTATGCAAACTCCTCAAGGGTATGCTAACTCCTCAAGGGTATGCTAACTCCTGTGATGGAAATTCCATCGATAGACACTCAAAGGAGTAAGACAGAGACAAAATTCTCTTGGCACAATTAGCAGTTTATTTGCAAATAGAGAGAAGCTTCAAATGCTTACAGAATAATCATTCGAGGAACCTCTAAAGAAAATTACATGAACAACTCATATTTATTATAGTTAAAAGGGGCGCGGCAAGATGCTACCCATCAATCTTAGGTCACACAGGTGGGAGGGTTATCCCCCCACCTTATCCTTCCTGCCATAAATGTTCACTGTTGTGTTTACCTAAAGTGACAACTGCCCCTACCGTCCCCCAACACTCACATTCCTAAGGAACCAAGGACAGATACCCTTAATGGTTTAGGCAGTTGAGCAGTTGGTCAGAGAACCTAATGATTGTGTGAAATAATACAGATGCATGTCACAACCAAAGACCAGAGTTACATACCATGTAATAGATAAGCAAACATGTCTCCAAAATACATTAGTTAAGAAATTGCCACAACACTCCCCAAGGGTACGCTAACTCCTCAAGGAAATGCTAACTCCCAAAAGCTATGCTAACTACTCAAGGGTATGCTAACTCCTCAAGGAAATGCTAACTCCCAAAAGCTATGCTAACTACTCAAGGGAATGCTAACTCCTCAAGGGAATGCTAACTCCTCAAGGTAATCAAACTTTTGAGCACAACTGTATAACTTATTGGATCACGTGACAATATGGTAGAGATCAGCTTAAAGATCTTAGAGACAGTATCTTATTTTCACAAAATATGAAATGACACAGGACTTTACCAAAGATACATCTCTACACATGGACATGGCTCTCATAAATTATTTTAATTGTCTTGTGTTGTCATTAATTGATGTACATGTGATGGAAGTTAAAGGTAAATTATATTAATATGACTAATTATTTTTTAAATTAATGTACACTGTCTTGTAGTTCAATCGTGTGTAGATTCTAATAGCCTTGTCCAAATACAGTCAGGCTGTTGTGAAGAGTTTAGTAGAAGTCAAACTAAAATAGTTGCCAAAAACACAAAGTGGTTGATGTTAACATTTTGTAATTTTAAAACATGCTAACAAAAAAAATTCTGCTGCATTTTTCCATGTTTTATTAAATTGTTAAGAACAAGGAAACAATATGTATTAAAAACTACAACCCAACATCCTTCAATTATCACAAATATTAAATCATTAATATTGGTTCCACAACTACACATAATCATGTTTTTCAATGTTTCAATGTGTCATAGTCAGAATATCATGAGAAATATGTTAGATTTCTTACTACACTGGGACATTTTAACAAACAAAATGAAAAAAACAACACAGTTGCTAAAAGAGCCAATAACTAAAGAAACTGTAATACTTTAGAATATATGTCATAAGAAAACAACATTGTTACCTGCGGGTTCCTACTCAACAACACTCAAAAAAGACAGATAGTAAATACAATACCAATAACAACTGCGAATTTACATGAGTATTTACACCTGTGGGTTGGTATGGGTGAAGGAGTCTGTCCATGTGTTGGTATGGGTGAAGGAGTCAGTCCATGTGTTTGTATGGGTGTGTGGGTGGAGTCAGTCCATGTGTTTGTATGGGTGTGTGGGTGGAGTCAGTCCATGTGTTTGTATGGGTGTGTGGGTGGAGTCAGTCCATGTGTTTGT
>JACXGJ010017165.1:0-11445 GCA_016801105.1 Esox niger
ACTCACACACACACTGGGACACACACTGTCAGACACACAGTGCTCTTCACAGGGCGGTGTTGTTAGAACACAAAGCCGTCTCTCCCTGGGCCCCTTGGGAGCCTGGGAGGAATCACAGCCATCTCCAGCCGTCAAACCCCTCCACCGGCCTTTCTTTCACTCCCTTTCTCCGTTCAGCGCTCCTTCTCTCCCGTGTTTTCTCTCTTTTTCCCCATTTTTTTTTCTCATTTTCTCTTTTGCTCTCTTTTCCTCCCTCCCCCCTCTCTCTTTCTTTCTCTCACTCACTGGTCCGAGAAGGTTGCGTGGTAGGTAGCAGAGAGGGAGTGGTGATGAGAGTATAGTGTGTGTGTGCGTGTGTGTGAAAGAGAAAGAGGGACAGTGGAAAAAAAATGAAACACACACCACCATTCAAGTTTGGGGTCACGTAGAAATGTCCTTGTCTGAAAGAAAAGCTGATTTTTTTCAAATCACATGAAATTGATCAGAAATACAGTGAAGACATTGTTAATGTTGTAAATGTCTACTGTAGCTTTAAACATTTGATTTTCAATGAATTATTTACATGGGCATAGAGGCCAATTATCAGCAACCATCAGTCCTGGGTTCCAGTGGCACATTATATTTGCTAATGCAAATGTATCATTTTAAAAGGCTAATTGATTATTTTAAAACCCTTTTGCAATAATGTTAGCACCGCTGAATATGCTGTAATTGCTGCAAATAGAAGATCATTTGAAGAAAGCAAAGTCTGAATTAAAAATCATTGCTTCTAACCGTGTCAATGGCTATTTTTCCTATTCAAAACTAATTTCATTTATGTTTTCATGGAAAACCAGGACATTCCTATGTGACCCCAAACTTTTGAACTCAGCCACAGATACGAAACCTGGTGGTTTGAAAGCTGAAAGCTGTGGGGGAGAGACTGACTAGAGGCAGGTAGATGCAGCAGAGGTTAAGAGAGATGGATGGGGCAGTGGGATGGGGAGGTTTTGGGGGGCGGAGCGCTGAGACGTGTCAGAAATGTGCCTGGGCCTCCCTAAGGAATGTTCCCCGTTTCTCCCCAGGAAGAACACAACCTGAGAGAACACGGAAAATACAGGGGAGAGAGGAGAGAGAGATACAGGGGACAGAAAACAGAGTGAGAGAAAAGCAGAGGAGAGAGGGAGTGAGAGATAGGTCAGGTATAAGAGAGTGAACTAGTTGTCTGTCTTGAACTTCAGGATTCCGACCTCGGCCATCCTTTCATTTTACCCACCATTTTTCTCCTCTCCTAACGTTGTGATGTCCAATTCCCCGTCATGACCTCGGCTCACCACTGCAACGATTGACAAACATCAACGCACACTTTTCGCCGGTGAATGTACACCGACGTGACCCGTTACCCGCCCACACAGCCACGGAAGACTTTCCAGGAACCTGCCCTTAAGACAAAGAGTCGCTACCAGACCGTCCTGTCCTGCGATCCACCCGTCCACACGGGCCCACATGACAACGTTTTCCTGCCAAGCAGCAGCTTAGACCACTAAGAGTCACTTGGCAAACTTATCTAATCCATATTTGAACATCTTTTTACAATCCAGATACCTATAGGTGCTGGGGGTCAGCCAGATGCCCAGAAGGACATCTCCGATTGATCGGTTAGCTGTGTCATCTAATGATTCTGAAGCTGTAAAGTTTTGGTTAGAGTAGCGGTGCCGTCGATCCAACAGGAACATGCAGGTGAATTATCCCTCCGGTGAATCCCAGACCTTCTTACAAGGCTTTCAGGACTCCAACCCTGTCAGTCTACATAATGGTCTTTGCTCTATCACTCCCTCCCCTGAGGGGCAAGACGGGGGACGAGAGGGAGGAGATTGCAAGGAAAAACTGGATCTGAAAATGCGCGTAGCAGGCTAGAAACATCCCCAGTCAAATCCCTCCCAAATCTGCCCTTGTTTTATTCAGGTGTATCCGTGTGTGTGTGTGTGTGTGTGTGTGTGTTTATATTTCACGTGCATCTGTGTGTATTTGTGTTCACAAGTATTCATGTGTGTGTCTCACGACAACCAGGGGACTCCTTCAGTTTCCCCAATTCAGTTGTTCACCTCGTTCTCCTCTTTATGACAGTAGGCTTGAGCACTAAACAGCCACCATCCTCTCCATCCTTCTCTTCGTCTTTTATCTCTGTGACAGTCCACCTGCTGCCTGGGCATCTGTTGGCTAACCACGCAGGCCATGAGAAGAGAAAGTGAGAGTGAAAGAGAGAGGGAGGGAGAAAAAAGGGTAGCCAATGGGAGAAAAGTGAAGCTCACTGCCACTGAAGTGCCATTTCCTCTTGGAGTACCACTCAACTGTAAACGAGAAAAGAGGAAGGAAAAAGAGTGACTCACATTTCACACTAAAACACAGACAGCATCATTGACACACACACGCACGCACACACACACACACACACACACACACACACACACACACACACACACACACACACACAGTATCAGAGACAGATTGGAGTGAGGTCACTCCTTCCCTGGGGAGTAAGAGGAGCATTGGGTGAAACAAAGACTGTTTCAGAATGAGCTTTGAGTTTGGAATTCTATCTCCTCCCCCCTTCCTCTAGTCTGTCTGTCTGCCTGTCTGTCTCTCATTCTCTCTCCCCCATTGCTTAAGTCTTGTCTGTCTGCCTGTCCGTCTGTCTCTCATTCTCTGTCCCCCTTTCCTTAAGTCTGTCTGTCTGCCAACCAGTCTGTCTCTCATTCTTTCTCCCCCCATACCTTAAGTCTGTCTGCCTGCCAGTTTGTCTCTCATTCTCTCTCCCCCATTCCTTTAATCTGTCTGTCTGCCTGTCTCTCCCTCTCTCAGTCTCCCTCCTCCATGTCCTTTCCTTTCTCTATCTCCCCCATATGTGGGTGTAGTTTAGTATAGCATATGTCAACATTATGACCCGTCTAGACTGTTTAACACAGGAAACCATGCGCTATCTATCAACTGTAGATATCATCTCATAGATGTGGCTGCATATTGCCTGATCTCTCTCTATCTCGCTGGCACACACACAGTGTGCCTTCCATGAATATGTGTGTGGATATCTGAGATCTTTATCTCTCTTCCGCGATGTCCAATCATCATTGTGGCTTTTTAATTACATCCTTCATTAACTCACATCTGTGAGTGTGTGTGTGTATGTGTGTACGTGTGTACGTGTGTATGTGTGTAAGTGTGTGTGTGTGTGTGTGTGTGTGTGTGTGTGTGTGTGTGTGTGTGTGTGTGTGTGTGTGTGTGTGTGTGTGTGTGTGTGTGTGGTGTGTGTGTGTGTGTGTAAGTGTGTATGTGTGTAAGTGTGTGTTTGTGTGTGTGTAAGTGTGTGTGTGTAAGTGTGGAATTTAATGTGAACACTAATGCTATCCTGTGACTTGGTGTTAATGGAAGTGGTCAGGTGGTGGAGGTGACTAGAGGTCAAGAGACACCGTTGTCCTCTCTGACCCTTGAGGTTCACTTCCAGGTCAGGGTGGAGGGATGAGCAGGGAGTGGGAGAGGGAGAGGGAGGGGTGTGTGGATGAGATGGAGCGAGGGAGGGGTCCGACTCGAACCTTATCGGTTAGTCTCCCTGTGAGGCCAATAGCTTGTCAGTAAACTGTATAGTGAGTTTGCTAACTGGGATGGTCATTCATGGTGTGAGTGTGGACGGCCGATGGGGTGAGGACTGTGGGGACTTAGTGCTTTACACTCCCTGTCAGGCCATGGGCTTATAGTCTCTAAGATGGTTCCACAAAGCTAGGTTACGTCACTTGAGATCCATTTATAGACCGTGGTCAATCCCAACATCTCTGAACCCCCGTCTGCACTAGAGCAACGGGCTGGAGAAAATGGGATGTCATGACTAAAATGGAATAAACAGCTGTGGAAAACGGCTCAATGTAAACATTTCATTTCCGGAAAAAAGCTGCAACTACAATTTGACAGAGATAATACACACACCAAAATATCCCAAATGAGACATGCCTGTGTTTTATATCTGTTCTTTTCTGTCTTAAAGCTGTAGCGTAAGCCACCTAAAGGCTTAGCCATCATTTCTGCATTTTTACAGAGCCTGGAACCAAAATATACGTCTCTATGAATTGTTTTCTGCTGTTTTGTAGCTAAACTCCTTAACATGTTCATTGTTTAAATCCTTCCTAACTTGAACTGCCAGTGGTATAACAAGCACATTCACCCCCTCCGTGCTGTTTGGCAGTTAACCACTGATTGGGAATCAAGGCGTATACCTGAAAATATAGTGGTAAATTAGGGTCAGTTCCAAAAGGGTTCATATAAACATTCCTTATTGTTTTTTACAGGACATATACTGCAAATCCTATGTGAAAGCAGTATAAGTCTGGAGTCACCACAGTCACAGGTCACCGGAGGTCACAGAGAGGGGGTGCCGGAGTTCTAAGTGAGAGGGGAGAGGGGTGAACCGTTGCCTAGCATCACGGAACACCCACTGCTGTTACCACGACTATACAAAGGGACCTCCAGAGTGCCAACATCCTGTTGCATTCTTATAAGGGGCCCCTCTTTCTTTTCCCTTTTCTCCTGTCTTTCCCCGTCTCTCCGTCTTTCCTCCACCACTCTCCACACTCTCTTTACACCTTGTCTCTTTTCTTCACATTTTGGTACATGTTTTATCCACCACTGAGTCCAACATCCCAGAGAGTTTCAGACTAGAGCACAACCTTTGACTTTGTGAGCTTGGAATCTGATTCAGGATACAGCTTAATAAAAGCTCTGGGGGCGAGGTACCAGTCAGCTAGCTTCATCTAGGGAGAAAGAGTAGGTCTCCCTGGTCCAGGACCACCATTGGTCAGGTGTGGCTTCCAGATGGAACTATGTCCTGAGGCACTCCCCTGGTCCAGTATCTGAGACACTCCCCTGGTCCAGTATCTGAGGCACTCCCCTGGTCCAGTATCTGAGGCACTCCCCTGGTCCAGTATCTGAGGCACTCCCCTGGTCCAGTATCTGAGGCACTCCCCTGGTCCAGTATCTGAGGCACTCCCCTGGTCCAGTATCTGAGGCACTCCCCTGGTCTAATGTTTAGGACCAGTTGTTTCTAACCCAAATATGTTTTGTTAGTGCAGAGGCAACACAGACACACACACAGACACACACACACACACACACACACACACACACACACACATACTAATGATTTATTCAGTAAACCACAAAGTAAGGCAGACCGCTTCACTGATAGTGGGATTTTTTCTGTAGAATCACGTAATGCTGGCTTTGTGAATTGAAGACACATGTACTAGACAAACACACACTCCTGCTCAAATCAGACGTAATGCCTTTCACATGTGTCTATCCCTCCTTCAGTTTGTTCTCTTCCTCCAATATTCCATATTCTTGGTTTAATTATTTTTTCACACATCGAGGCCTAATTCTGGAATGCTGGGATGTCATATTTATGGGGGTAATAAACAGAATTTACAGCTTTTTCCAAGGGTCTTTGAGCGGCCCAAGGATCTGCTGAGAGAGAGCTTGGGATCCCATTCACCCCCTTTCTCATTCATTTGAGCTCCCCCCCCCCTTTCTGTCTTTCTTACTATTTCCTTATTCTCTTTCCTCCTTTCTGTCTTTCCACCTCTCTCTTCCTCTCTCTCCCTCTCTTTCTCGAGGCCCAGGGAGCTGATTAGTGTCATTTTGTTGCTGCTTCCCCCACTCCCCACTCTTTTGTCCATCTGTCTGTTCTTCTCTGTCACTACTCGGCATGGTTGAAAATGGCCACAAGGACAGCCACTCTGATTTTCCAGGTTGAACTCTGGTAACGGCCGCCTCACTTAACTCTGGTCCAAGGTTTTGTTTCATCTGATTTCCATCCCGTCCATCTCTTGTCTCTGGTGGCGGGCCAGGTAGTGCATAGCAGATCAGATCAGGTAGTTCACATCAGATCAGATCAGGTAGTGCACAGCAGATCAGATCAGGTAGTGCACAGCAGATCAGATCAGGTAGTGCACAGCAGATCAGATCAGGTAGTGCAAAGCAGTTCAGATCAGGTAGTGCACAGCAGATCAGATCAGGTAGTGCACAGCAGATCAGATCAGGAGGATTTTGTACACAACCATGGTTGGGTGACCAACACATTAAGAGGATCACAGGGAGGAAACAAAGTCCCAACTGAGAAGAGGTGAGAAACAAAAAAGGGAGAAATTTAGTTAAAGAGAGGACTGGTTGCTATGGACTTGTTTGGGTAGGTTTGTACACACAGGCGCGTAAATAGAAAACACACAGCAGCCTTTTCTCTTTGCTGTGAATGACAAGCAGTTGACTGTTGACACTGGTTCAAAGGCCATTGCCATGGTGAGGGTAGAGGCTTTTTCTGAAGTTGGGTTTAGCAGACAAACACACTATGAAGATCTCCACAGATGTGTGTCTGTATTAGGTGTTATTATAGAATGATTTTAACACACTGGATACAAGGATGGGCAGTATTTTTTGGTCGTTTTTTGATTGGTGGTTTGGTATACTACTGGGGATGGAGACGAGCCAGTTAACACAGCAACTAATTAATTAGAATAATATTAAACTTTTATTATTAAAGTTGTGTCATTAAAAAATAGATCTTAAAAATTGAAAACCCAATACACTGCACTTTGAAAGATCTATTTCCCCCTTCGTATGAGTGGTATGAAATCTGTGACCTACGGAGTTCCAGAGCTTTCTGTTGAATATTTATCTAATACTTAACCCTTAATGTTACCTTAGTAATTAAACTTTGAACTTACCTTAACCCTATCTGTTGCCTTGATATTTAACCTCTGACATGAATTCCTAACCTGATTGCCTAATCTTAACCCTGACCACAGCTTTGACAAGTTTATACCTAACCCTAACCATAACCTTGAAAAGTTAATACCTAACCTTAACACATCTAAAGTCAACTCTTGTAATCTTGCAGAGGTCATGCCAATATTTCCATTATTCCATTAACATAAATGTTTGTAACGAATACCCATATATGTGTATTTCCCCTGGACAGATGTTGAATACTGTCATGGACTGTGAGGTGGCAGAGCCTCAGTGACATGCGTTCTAGGTCAGAGGTCAGAGGTCATGAGGTTACAGGAGTGGCTCCCTCTGGGGTTAGGGTTGTGAGTCCTGTGAGGAGAGAATGCATGTCAGTACAAGAAAGTGAGGGAAACACATTGGAGTAGTTTCAAAGGAGGGTAAGCGAGAAGGGAACGCTGGAAGTGAGCGGCCCAGAATAGGAAGAGGGAATGCAGGAAGGAGGGGATGGCTGTTGGCAGATCGTTGGACACTGGTCACCGTTGGTTGCGCTCATTTCCTATTGGCTACTCTCCACGTCAGGGAGCGGTTACCATATTTGACACTAATTGGTGCGTGTATAGCGTGTATGTGTGTGTGAGTGTGTGTGTGTGTGTGTCTGTGTGTGCATTTGTACTGTCCTGGGGACAGTCTGACAAACGGCGCTCGAAGACAGTCACTAGATCACTGGTCCTCAACCCCTTAGGATGCAGAGTGCGGCTGGCTGTCACACCAGGTGAGTCCAATTCACTACCAGGTAGAAAACCAGCAGTACTCCTGGTCCACAAGCTTGGAGTTGAGAACTGATGTTACGAAAACGATGGCACCTTTTGGTGACCAACATGCACACAGTGGGGGTAGGTAGGGGGGACCCATAATGCACCACACCACCAGGGTCCTGGCCAGTCACGGGGGAAGTCTTTTAACCCCTGTGTTTTTCTGGCCCTGTCCTGTCTTCAGTCTATATTGGCCGTGTCCTGTCTTCAGTCTATTCTGGCCCTGTCCTGTCTTCAGTCTATATTGGCCCTGCCCTGTCTTCAGTCTATATTGGCCCTGTCCTGTCTTCAGTCTATATTGGCCCTGTCCTGTCTTCAGTCTATATTGGCCCTGTCCTGTCTTCAGTCTATACTGTCCCTGTCCTGTCTTCAGTCTATATTGGCCCTGTCCTGTCTTCAGTCTATACTGTCCCTGTCCTGTCTTCAGTCTAATCTGTCCCTGTCCTGTCTTCAGTCGAATCTGTCCCTGTCCTGTCTTCAGTCTAATCTGTCCCTGTCCTGTCTTCAGTCTAATCTGGCCCTGTCTTGTCGTCAGTCTATACTGTCCCTGTCCTGTCTTCAGTCTAATCTGTCCCTGTCCTGTCTTCAGTCTATATTGGCCCTGTCCTGTCTTCAGTCTATACTGTCCCTGTCCTGTCTTCAGTCTAATCTGTCCCTGTCCTGTCTTCAGTCTAATCTGTCCCTGTCCTGTCTTAGAGAATGGCGTCTCAAGCAGAAGAGACAGTTAGAGTGAGAGTGAAGAGGGGGAGAAGGAAAGAAAGTGCATTGCTCACTGCAGAACTCTCAACATAGTTACCCTGGAAACAGTGGAGGGCGTGGGGGCGCACACAATGACACACACTAACACACACACACACACACACACACACATACACTGACACACTCTCTCACACACACACACACAATGAGTGCCAAGGCCTTTTTAAGTGTTGCTAATTAGCTTGCATGCTCTGGCTCTTTGTGTGAACCATCTTAAAGACAGATTCAAGTCAACAGGGAAGGAGAGGAATGCAGCTTCTCTCTCTCATCTCTCTCCGTTTCTTTCTCTCTCTCATCTCTCTCCGTTTCCCTCGCTCTCATCTCTCTACGTTTCCTTCTCTCTCTCATCTCTCTCCGTTTCCCTCGCTCTCATCTCTCTCCGTTTCCCTCGCTCTCATCTCTCTACGTTTCCTTCTCTCTCTCATCTCTCTACGTTTCCTTCTCTCTCTCATCTCTCTCCGTTTCCCTCGCTCTCATCTCTCTACGTTTCCTTCTCTCTCTCATCTCTCTCTCTTTTCCTCTCTC
This sequence comes from Esox niger, assembly GCA_016801105.1. Lineage (NCBI taxonomy): Eukaryota > Metazoa > Chordata > Actinopteri > Esociformes > Esocidae > Esox > Esox niger. The sequence goes on from JACXGJ010017165.1 coordinate 8,847, forward strand.
TCATCTCTATTCGTTTCCCTCTCTCCTTCATCTCTCATATTTCTTCCTCCTCTTCTTTTTCTTCCTCTTCCTCCACCTTATCCTCTAGGAGAAAATAAGCTGTGATGAATTCCCATTGCAAATGGAGATGGGTGTGTGTGTCCATGGAGAGATGTGTGTGTGTGTGTCCATGGAGAGATGTGTGTGTGTGTGTCCATGGAGAGATGTGTGTGTGTGTGTCCATGGAGAGATGTGTGTGTGTGTGTGTCCATGGAGAGATGTGTGTGTGTGTGTGTGTGTGTCCATTGAGAGATGTGTGTGTGTGTGTCCATGGAGAGATGTGTGTGTTTATATATATATTTGTGCGTGTGTGTGTGTCCTTAGTGAGACGTGGCTCCACAGTGCTGGCTGTAATATGACTGTTTCCTCCAGTAGGATTTATCCCCTTCCTAAATCATACATTCCAACCCTCCACCCACCCAGACACACACACACACTGAGCAAAAGCACACCTGGCAACCATAAGGAAGTTGAAGGTGGGCCCATTTCAGACGGTTGTCATTTTCTGGGTTAAGTTCATATTAGCCGGACTGCTTCAATGCTTCCTCAGCATGTCACCATTAAACACACATTCACATCCATACATCCATACACACACACACACACACACACACACACACAACCACACACACAACACTTCCTCTGTCTAAAGCCAATACCAGGTGTAAAAAGTCTCTGAACCAAAAACATGAAAGCTTTTTATTTGTGGTTAGACAGGCATGCTTGTGTAATGCATTTCCAAGAGACTGGCTACGAGAGTGTCCCTCTGTTTAACCAATATTCCCTGTGTTGTGTGTGGTGTGTGTATTTTTTCTGTGTGTGTGTTTTCCGTCTGTCTGTCTCCTGAGTTTGGTTTTGGCAGCATTCAACCTACGTTATTAGTTAGATTTCTTGGTTATTAATAAAAGCAGTAAAATGTGTTCCATATGTGGGCCTGTTTGCCAGGCTAGTGCTATTCTCATCAGAGAGTGCAGTGCTCTTCTGTGTTCAGAGAGTGCTTCACTGCACTCTCTGAGCACTGAAGAGCACTGCACTCTCTGAGCACTGAAGAGCACTGCCCTCTCTGAGCACTGAAAACCAATGTCAAGTGTCTTAGCACTGAAGAGTACTGCACTCTCTTAGCTCTGATGAGCACTGAATGCTCTGAGCACTTTTTGAGCACTGTACTCTGTTAGTACTGAAGATCATTGCACACTCTGAGCACTGAAATGCACTGCACCCCTTACTGTTTAAGACTACTGGACTTTCTGAGCACTGAAGAGCACTGCACTCTCTAAGTACTTAAGACCAACTGACCCTGTTAGTACTAAAGATCACTGCACATTCTGACCACTGAAAAGCACTGCCCTCTCTGAGTACTGAATTGCAATGCCCTCTCTAAGCACTGAAGACCAAGGTCAAGTATCTTAGCACTGAAGAGCCATGCAGTCTCTTGGCTCTAATGAGCACTGCATGCTCTGAGCACATTCTGAGCACTGTACTCTGTTAGTGCTTAAGATCACTGCGCTCTCTGAGCACCGAAGTGTACTGCACCTCTTAGTGCTTAAGACCAATGGACTCTCTGAGCACTGAAGAACAATGTTAAGTGTGTTAGCACTGATGAGCACTGCACTCTCTTAGCTCTAATGAGCACTACATGCCCTGAGCACTTTCTGAAGAAAGTACTCTGTTAATTCTAAAGAACACTGCGCTCTCTTACCACCGAAGAGCACTGCACTCTAGGAGCGCGGAAGACCAATGTAATTTCTTAGCACTGAAGAGCACTGCATTCCCTTATCTCCAATGAGTGCTGCACGCTGTGAGCACTGAAGAGCACTATATTCTGTAAGTACTGACGATCACTGGACTCTTAGTAATGAAGACCACTGCACTCTTGGCTTTCGATGCAAGCAGTCTTGGCTTTCGATGGAAGAATCAGAAGTTTCCTTACTAGCCCTGGAGGTCGTCCATTTTAGATGTAAGACCTTAGTAATCACTATAGTCCCATGTCGAGCAGGACACAGTGGGGTAGAACTAGTCAAACATACAGTGATTAGAGAGATAACATGTATGTTTGTGTGTGTGTGTGTGTGTGTGTGTGTGTGTGTGTGTGTAGGTTAATGTATGCTTGTGTGGGTTTTCCACTATGGGTTGAGTCTGTCTGGAGCAAGACCTTCCGCTCCTGCCAAGTGAGCTGTGTTGAATAAACCGCAAAGAAACTGCAGTGTGTGTGTGTGTGTGTGTGTGTTTAATGGGAATCTGCAGAAGTACTATTTGCCATTCAATTAGCCGTCTGGACTGTGCTAAGATGTACAGTTGTTTCTGCTTTGGCCAGAATGTATCAAACATCACACTGTCTCTCTATACCTCTGTCTGTCTTTAAATCAAACATCACACTGTCTCTCTATACCTCTGTCTGTCTTTAAATCAAACATCACACTGTCTCTCTATATCTCTGTCTGTCTTTAAATCAAACATCACACTGTCTCTCTATATCTCTGTCTGTCTTTAAATCAAACATCACACTGTCTCTCTATACCTCTGTCTGTCTTTAAATCAAACATCACACTGTCTCTCTATA
>JACXGJ010017166.1:0-11466 GCA_016801105.1 Esox niger
CTCAAACTCTTCCCTACTCTCTTTGTCTCTCTCTACTCTCTCAACTGTAATGTGGGGTACAAGCTGTTAAATACCTTGAGGGGTGTGTTTACCTAGCAAAGCCAAGACACTAACCCCCACACCAAATGGTCAATGTAAACATTCCTGTGGTTACCAGAGTGTAACCAACAGGGAGAATCTTAACTTTCTGTAATTCTCAGCATCTAGGCACATTCACTTCTAATGAACTATACATTCATATTGTAGTTGTTAATGCTCAGATCCGACAGTAGGCTAAAATAATACCTGTCTCATAATTTGTGTTAGACACTTATCTAATATTATAAAAATTCTGTCCAAATGAAGACATGAAAGTCCACTCAGTCCTTCTCTAACACCAACAAAAGGCACTAAAACGGGTGGTGTAAACTACAGTTTATAGTATATAAACATGATACAGTACATATTCTGTTTTAAAACAAGATTTCTCCAGGTCATTCAGAATCATATCTAAACAGATTTAGTCATTAGCACATTAATCTCGGAACTAATAACCATGATTAAAAAAATAAACATTTTATAGGCCGATCTCGATTCCTCAGAACAGAATACATTGCAATATGTTAACTTCAAACACAAACAAATATGAATCTGTGAAACACGCACAGTTTTGCAACTGTTGCGGTGAAACGCAAGAATAGAATATAGCTTATCTTGAACCCCATAATTTCTGTTACAAATGACAGATCTTAGTCATCTCTGAAATGTTTACTAGAAAGTTATAGCTAACTTTCTTGCCTTCCTGTAAAGAAAAAAGGGTTAGCTTTAGTCCTCACTGTAAATTACATGATATCTGGTCTGTCTTGCAAGTCGGATTTCACAAACTGCAACTTGGCTAAACATTTTCCATACGCAACATTTTTAATATCTAAAGATTTTTTTAACATCCATACATTTCTATAAATAATTGTGGTTGGCTAGCTGAAAGAGTATACTAATAAGAAAAACATGCTGAAGCCCCTTAAAACAGGCCTAGCAATGTCCCTGTCTAGACATTTTGAAGAAGGCCTTTTTTGTATTAGGGTTAGGCTATTGCAACAAATTTGGTTATTGAGGTTAAGTTTAGGTTCAGGTTTGGGTAAAGGGAATGGTAAAGATTTGTAAAGTTTTAGTAAAAATTCTAATTTAAGGCCAGTCAACTTTGGTTTTTCCATTTAAATAAGTTAACATGTGTGTTTATGGGTTGCTTAGCATGTTCACATGTGTTATACTAGGATTCTGATAACCACCAGAGACATTATCTTGTTTACCAGGCTGCCTTCCTGGTCGGAAAGATCCTGGGCAAGAACATGACACTTACAGAAATTCGGTGGGAACACACACACACACACAATTTTTGATGATAATGATGGTGTTTGGGTGTTTGATGAATAGGATGATGATAATGATGGATATAACAGGAAACTAGGCTCAGCAATGCAGGGCGTCAGCTGCCAGACGATTGAAATGGTAGCGGAAAGTGGTGTCAGGGAGTTGGCACAAACTGTAACAGAGGTTTCAAGCTGGCTCTCCAAGACACAGGTAAGCACGCACATGTGCACATCCACACAAAATGGATAAACAAGGGTCCCTAAAACAAAGGGTATTTTTCTACACTGATATCAATACTTTTCCCACTTCCTCTGTTGGTCTGTCAGGTGTGCTGTACAGCACAGAGCTTGTTTTCTGGCTTAGAGAAAGTGAGGGCAGGCTACTTCCAAAACATCTCGGTAACAGAGCTGCAGGCGATTCCCACCCAGCTGTTGGTTCACCTGCCGTGAGTACACACACAGATGAAACATGCTGTGCTTAATTTCAATGGGCCCTAGTTGCTCACGACAAGCTTTGTAGCCTATGGATATTTAATAATGTAATGAGCACTGGCTTTGAGCACAACCCTGCAATCTGAAGCACACGTATTGTCAGTCCGCGAGCTCCAAAACAAAATATATTTAGTATTTTAGAACCTTCTCTGCAAAATTATGCCCCTTGTTTTGGTCCACTGAACACATCCCACATGTGCACGCTGTCACCAAATCACACACACACTCATTCTCTCTCTGGCATTATCAGGGCCGACAAGATCGCCAGTCTACCTGTCTCAGTATGTCCTGTGTTCCTGGAGAAGATGAGGGAGGCCAGCCTGAGTTCTCTGCCGCTGAGCTCAAGCTCTCGCGCAGCCTTGACCGACAGAGCCCTGCGGTGCCTGGTAAACCTACAGTGGCCTTCAGAGTTATAGGGACTTGATTTTACCTTTTTGAAATTATATTATTTTTATACAGTTCTCCAATTACTCCTATACCAAAAGTATTTTGGGATTGATTTATATATTAAATATTTTGCTTACTATTTGGTTGCATATCCTTTGTATGCAATATCTGCCGGAGATCTGTGATATCATCTATCTTTTCTGGTGATGCTCTGCCAGACCTTTAGTACAGTTATTTTCAGTTGTTGTTGATTTTATCTTTTTCCCTGCAGTCTCATCTTCAGCAAATGAAAGGCCTGTTCAATTGGATATACAACCCTGTTTCCAAAAAGGTTGGGACAATGCGTAAAATGTAAATAAAAACAGAATGCAATGATGTGCAAATCATTTAAACCTTATATTCAATAGTACAAATAGTACCAAGACAACATCAAATGTTGAAACTGATGTTTTCAATTTTTTCTTGAAAAATCTATGCCCACTTTGAATTTGATGCCAGCAACACATTTAAAAAATGCTAAAACAGGTTAAAAAAAAGCCTGGAAAAGTTGTGTGATGCTTAAAAACTAAACCTGGTGGAATGTCACACAACTAATTAGGCCAATTGGCAACAGGTCAGTAACATGATTGGGTATTAAAAGATCATTCCAGAGAGGATGGGCCTGTCAGAAGTGAGGATGGGGAGGGGTTCACTACCTTGTGAAAGACTGGGTGGGCAAATAGTGCAACAATTTAAGAATAATGTATCTCAAAATAAAATCGACTCCTGAGTTTGTTATCTCCTCATTTATGGTACATAATATCATTATCCATGAAAGTGATAAAATCAATGTATGCAAGTGAAAAGACTGAAAACCAATATTGGATGGCTATGATATTCAGGCCCTCAGACGACACTGCATTAAAACAGACAATCCTGTTGTGGATAACTGCTTGGGCTCAGGAACACTTCTGAAGACCATTGTCTGTGAACACACGTCGCTGCATCCACAAATGCAAGTTAAAATGACCATGCAAAGAAGAGACCATATATAAACAAGATCCAGAACCGTTGTCACTTTCTCTTGGTCTAAACTCATATATAAATCCTTCTCCCCTATACGTTTTCCCTGTCTCCTGACGTTTTAAACTGATGATGACGAGGTTTTGGCCCACAGCTGCGGAGTGCCAGGCTTGAAAAACTTGTTGCTGTCTCCTGGTTGTGTTGCAGATCAAGACGATACTGTACGACTTCAGCAAGATAAGGCCAAACCCCATTCTACACACATTATAACAGCATGGCTCAATAGTATGAGTCCAGGTGTTAAACTGGCCTGCCTGCAGTCCAGACCTGTCACCTATTGAAAACATTTGGCGCATTACTAAACAAAAAATAGACAAAGGAGAACTGTTGGGCAGCTGCAATTCTATAAAGCAAGATTGGGAATACATATCACATTCAAACCTACAGCAATGGCTCTCCTCTGTTCTCAACACAGAGTGTGGTTAAAAGAGGTGATGCAACACAGTGGTAAAATGCCCCTGGCACAACCTTTTTTAAACGTGTTTCTGGCATCATATTCAACATGGGCATGAATCTTCCCAAAAACAATAACATTTCTCAGTTTCAGCATTTGATATCTTCTGTTTGTAATTTTTTTAATTCAGGAATAAATCATTTGCACATCATTGCATTCTGTTTCAATTTCTTTGCAGCATCCCAACTTCTTTAGAAACAGGGTTTTACTTTTGGAGACTGAAGACCTCCTACTTTTGAACAAAGGTTTTGGCTACCTTTATGATTTATATTTTGGCTCCCAAATTTTCCGTCGCATAAGGGTTTTCTTGTTTTGCACTTTACTTCAGCATGAGACACCGCATATCCTTTCCCACGACACATGCGTCATAAATAACATGTCCGCATGCTAACTATGTCACAACTTATGCAGAAGAAACCAAGCACAAACTCCCCTACACAATAATAATTAAAAAAAACTACAAATATACTGATTTACTACATCCATTCAATAAGACCTATCCACCCGTGTCCCCAGGGCAGGAACATGTCTCAGTTGTCCAGTGAAGAGGTGTTGAGTCTGGGACCACTTCTGTGTGAGCTGCCCCCCTCTCAGATGTCCCTCCTGGCCCCTAAGATCCTCAACTCCACCCTGCACACCCTGGCCTCCTGCACACAGCTACCGCAGCGCCACTGGAGACCGCTGTTACAGCTCCTGAATGATACATATGGGTAGAAACAATGGCATGCTGTCACACTTCCAGATTCAACTGCTATTAGCATAGGATAATTACAGAATTCTTTTTTTCTCCCCGGAAAGAGACCCATCTGATTGGACAGCTAACATCCTAGAATCTCTGGGTCCTCTCCTACTATTGAATGACTCTGCTGTCCGCTCGTTGCACTTTAAGGTCAGTGACTCTTTAGCGCAGGAACATGCAAACATAGTCATGTTTGTTAATAAAAGGAAGATAGCCGCTGTTCACTCTCTAATATACCCCCCATCTCCCAGTCATGGCTGAAGAAAGCTCTGACGGATTTGATGAACAACCGGACGTGCCCGTCATCCCCCCCACCTCCTGCGGAGTTCAGTAGCTGTCTGGACCTCTCTGCCCTGCAATGGAAACTCTTCTCTCTCTCCACATCTGCTGAAGTGCCTGCACGCAAAAAAAGAGCAGGTGGATTAAACTGAATCAAAATATTCAATGTTGCCAACGTCCATTTTCAATGTTTTGAAGTATCTCCATGTCACAGAATAGTGTCGTGCTTTCGCTGGATACATTTTTGGGGAGATTCAATATCCAGGAAAGCTTTTCTTTCCCCGCAAACAATGGCCGTAGAGTTCCAAAGCATTTGGCCTCCACAAAGACCTACAGTACATTAAATTAACCACAATATTCCTCTCCCTAGTTGTCCCTGAATGGGTGGTGGCCCCCTCTGTGTCTCTAATAGAGGAGTTGGGAGGAGCCAATGTCCACTGGAGCCCCGCCCAGTTCTCCATGATGGACTTGGCTACATTCACATCTGCCGTAGAAACGTTGGGGGAGGTCCGTGACTACAGCAATGAGCAACTGGGTGTGCTCAGAGAAAAAGCTCTCGAGGTAGATGTCTGGTCTCAGACCAGTCCGAGTCAATGATCTTAAATAAACGTCTATATCTTGGGCAGGTCCACTGGGTGAAGCGAAGGAGAGCATCTTCTTTGTTGTGCTGCCTGTTATGTCTTCCTGAGCGGGTTGTGCTACATTGTACTGCAGGCCTGGGGTCCTGTGTCAGGTCTGAACGAAAGCCAGGTGCTCCGGCTGGGCTGCGTTTCTCAAGGGTTCAACCGCACTGAGCTGCTAAGCCTTCCCTTGTCCTCCATTGACACTCTGGAGACACTTGCCCGCTGCTCATGGACACAAACACAGGTATGCCTGCAGGCTAGCAGTTATTCAGATTAACAAATGAAATCTCAGGTTTTCATTATGTCAAAGCCCTAGGGTATGTGTACACTCCACCAAGGGCAGCACCTCCTCTGCCAGCTGCCCACAACTACAGGAAGCAGTACCTAGACAGCCATCTTGTCTTCATCTTTGGCAGACCTGCTGCCTGTCAATCTAAGCTCCACAGGTTACACAGATCTAAATCTGGACAATCCGACCAGACTCTTGCAGCACAAGGCTGCATTTTTTTGATTGGTCTTCTTCCTCAGTCTGTAGGCAGTAAGATATTCCTCCTATGTTAGTCCAAGGAGGCTCAACTAATGATCTGTCTGGTGGCAGTGTAAATTCACTCAGGAGACCCAAACCGTCAACTTTGAAAGTGAAAATTGAGAGCGTGCACCAATGCACACACGCATCCACATATCCACTACACTCTAATAATGGTGATTTACTTGACAGAGGGAGGCTGTGTGGAGGAGTTTTGTGGAGCATGCTAATATGACTGCAGGAGACCTGGGAGATGTGGAGTTGGTGGGACTGGACCAGTTCATCTGTGGCCTGAACGCTGAGGAGATTGGCCAGATCCACACCGCCGCCTTCAGGTCAGACATGATGCTCCTCACAAATCGAACCCTTCCACGTGGCATGTTAGTGGCATGTGAAAGCATGTATTATGTCCATAGAGAGGCGGTGCAGTCAATTGGCCAGGTGCAGTGCCCTCTGGCAGTGACAGAGCATCTGAAGCAGCTGGCTGTGGCTGTGTTTGGAGAACCACAGGGCTGGTCTGAGGCTCAGGTCAACACCCTGGGCAACATAATGGGTCAGACATACTTTTATTGTCCTTTCTCTCTGTTTTGTGATGTAGGACCAAATGAGTGTGATGAATAAAGCTACGTCTCTCTCCCCCGGTCTCCTCCAGCGGGTTTGAGTTTATCAGAGCTTCGTGCTCTCAGTCCCTCTGCCCTCTCATTCCTCAGTCCAACCAGCATTCCACTCATTCCCCCAGACCACCTTGCAGTGAGTACAATTTCTCACTTCTAATAACCAGTCTCACTTTCACCAACTGAAGTTTTGGGTTTACTAAGTGAAACTAACACTCTCATGGTTTCTGACCAGGCACTCTCGGCCAAGCAGCTGGAGGGCCTGGGTCTTGAAAATGCTGTCATGGTAACAGATGAGCAGAAGGCGAGTCTGGGAGAGGTGCAACGAGACGCTCTTGGCTCTGCTCTGGGTCTGGCTCAGAACCGAGCCGGAACCACTCAGAAACCGTCCAGCAACCTGCCCCAAAGCTCAGGTGAGAAGAAATGTGTGGGTAGAGGAGTTTGAGTGAGAGGGATGTAGTGATTGTGTCCAAAATGTGAAAAGCAATAAAGGGAATATTGATAAGATAGGGGGTTATGCATCAGCCCTGAGGAGAAAGAGAAACTTAAATGAGCACTGGATGGACTGAGGAAAGTTGTATACAATTAAAAAGTTCCCTTTTCCCTTACTCAGGAGCATCTATACTGGGAACTCTGGGAGCTGGAGTCTTGTTGAATTATTTCCTGCTCCTAGGGTGTGTTCTGTAGTGGTAAACTAATAAACATAACAGAAATGCATGATTAGAACTCTGAATGTATTGACATTGGTGTATCACTAACAGTTGTGTTCATAGATGCATTATGCATACCTATACCCTATGTTGTATAACAGTAGACATGAGAACAGAATAGGATCAGGCAATCCCAATATATTACACCAGTTGCAGGAATAAATGTATATATTTTGCAGGATGTAACCTTAAATAAAATGGGTAATGTGGTAGACATTTTGGACAATGGTTTTAGCTTGTCAGCGCTATGTTCAACACTGCTGGTTGGAAAGCTAGGAAAATGTTCACATTTCACTAATATTGTACAATAGATATTAATGGCACATTAACATGTTTGATATTAAGACATATAGCTAAATATTTTTATGTAGAAAGACTATATCCAAAACGGTTAAATAATACCTTGCCAGGGCAGGCATTAAATTCATGGAAGAAAATATAGAAGCAGAGAAGATATTTTGTTAGATTTTGGTAAAATATTTGACACTTATCTTTCTATATTTTTATTCTGATAGTGGCTTTCTTCAGCGTGGCATTGAAACACGTTGTCTGTATGTCAGTCTGTGTTAAAGGGTTGTGTTCTAAGAATTGTGATAAGACCATGAATGCTGAATGTTTACAAGACTGCCACGTAATAAAGACAAAGTTACTGTCTGATATTGTGGGTTGTTGTTTTATTTAAGTCAAATTAGACTCAATATAATAATCACTTTATCTCTGGGTATGGAACTAGAAATGTTCTAGGCAAAAATGAACAGAAGGCATGTTACATTAGTACGGTATTCTCTCTGAAGATTGATGCTACGCTAACAGGACACACAGTTTATCAAAATAGCAGAAGACCGTTGTCTACACAGCTGAATGGGTTACCTATTTTTAGGATGAAAAAACTAATCAGATTTACAGTAACTCAAGCTGTAAAATGTTTTTTTTCAGAATACAATCACCATTATCACACTGTCCCACCTACAACATGAACTCCAGTATTTCTCACTCCCTGGCGCCCCTGATAGAAAGAGACAACAACTTTATATCAAGGCCATATGTACATGGTTATGGTTTAGTTCACAGATGATGTGTCTAACTCAGCCCCTCAAGACAAGCAGATCGTCATGAGATGGGATGTTTCCTGATTTATCTGCAATTCCTGATGTTCCAAGGCCGGAACTGTAGCAACACTCCTAATATCACAACTTCTTATTACCTTAATGATCAAATGGCCAGGAATGAGAATGGACAGCATTCGAGACAAATCTGAGCCAGAGCTTACAGTTAAAATCGATATCAGCGTATACATATACACAAATCAAATCCTACGGACAAAACTACATAATTTGTGATTAATGTGAAATGGATCTCTACACAGAAAAGGCCAGTGGTCAGTGTTAACACTGGTTCACTTGGTGCCAGGAGCCATAGAAAACACTAAAATCAACACGCCCATCACATCCACATCTTGATTAGTAAAAACACCAGTCACATTCTCTGTTGATGAGGGGCAACAGACACCTAACAGAACTCAAGCCTGGTGGGTCACTTAAGCCTCCGCTCTGAAAACAACACTTGCGAATGGTGGTAGTATTTGGTAACTTGTGATAAAGTGTGTCAGAACGCATTCATAATTCAGTAACAACATGTTTCGCCGACTGAAACAAGACAGGCGCAGCACATGAGATGCGACATACTGAGTCGGTCAGACACGGACAAAGGCTAGGGCTGCCATGTGGTAGATGTGCCATAAATTAGGAGATAATGAATTAAAAGAAAACAAACAAATCAACTCGTCACAGTCGACTGCAGGCAGGTGATGTGCTCGAGTGATGGATAACTGATTACACACAATGCTTGAAAATGCTTTAACTTCCATCTTTCTGGCCAGAACATTTGCACCTCTTAGCATTCCCTCATGCCCGCCCTCCTCTTTTCCCGTCTACTATTCTTCCACAGCTCCATCTCAGGCTGGCCTGTCCGTCTTGCGTGCTGTGATGAAAGCCATGCCATGAGTCCTGAAGTGTGTGTTCAAGTCTGACGCCTTGTCAAAGCGTTTCCCACACACCTTGCACCCCACCCTGCCCTCGCTGTCCTCCCCCAGCGGCGTTGAGGGTTGAGATGAGGAGGGAGACCCAGGCTGGGACCCCCCTCCTCTGGGGCTCCCCTCGCTGTGATTTCCGCCGTTGCCAGGCGATGTAGTCAGAGAGCGGTCAATGTGGGCATGGTTGTCGGGGGGCGTGTCTCGGACCCGGTGGCTGATGAAGCGGTGGCGGGAGAGGGATGAGGCGGAGGCAAAGCAGGCTCCGCACTGCAGGCACTGCAGGCTGACTCCTCCCCCCTGGGCGTCGGAGCGGTGCAGTGGGATGTGTTCCAGGAAGATGACGCGGTCCTCAGTGGTGAAGCCACACGGAGCACAACGGAACCCAGACTCTGGCTGGGGTGGGGGAGCTGAGGTGGTGACGCGGGGTCTCTTAGCGGAGAGGAAGTCTTCTTCTTCCTCCTCGGTCTTCATTCCTCTTCCTCCCTCATCTTCCTCAGCTGAAATGGTGAACTGGTTGGAGCCTCTGTCCTGTTCTGAGGGGCTTTCTGCCGCCTCAGCACCCCTCCTTCGCTTCTGACAGGCAGGAGGTGAGGTTACAGTCAGTACCATTAAGACATATATGACTGTGGTCTTAATTCCTGCAGGTAGGACTCATTAGAGAAAGCTGTACCTGTGAGTCCAAAGCAGACCTGCCATGTGTCAGCTGAATGTGTCTTTCCAACACCACTCTACTGCTGAATGACTTCTTACTCTCCATACAGAACCTACACACACACGTTTAGAAAAGTACATACACACATTAGGGTTTTAAGGGGGTTAGGGTGTAGTGTGGATACTCACTGACAGTGTGTAGGGGTTAGGGTGTAGTGTGGATACCCACTGACAGTGTGTAGGGGTTAGGGTGTAGTGTGGATACCCACTGACAGTGTGTAGGGGTTAGGGTGTAGTGTGGATACCCACTGACAGTGTGTAGGGGTTAGGGTGCAGTGTGGATACCCACTGACAGTGTGTAGGGGTTAGGGTGTAGTGTGGATACCCACTGACAGTGTGTAGGGGTTAGGGTGCAGTGTGGATACCCACTGACAGTGTGTAGGGGTTAGGGTGTAGTGTGGATACTCACTGACAGTGGAAGACTCGTTTGATGCCCTTGTGTTTGACTCTGATGTGGCGTCTGAGGCTGGAGGTGGAGGAGAAGGAGCTCTCACACAGACTACACGGAAACTTCTTCAGGCTCTACACAAGACACATGCACCTTACAGTCAACAGTTCTTCAGAACCCCTAATCTCAAAACAGGAAAGCTACTAAAGGCAATGATGCTTACTGAGAAGAACGGCTGAAAATCTGTTCTTCAAAGAAAAAAAAAGAAGAAAAACTTTCCTGGGTCCCTCCCCATCATGTGAGAGGTGACTGTGCATCCAGAACTTTAGAGACATGATATACAACTTTAAGACCTATATGATCAGGCCCAATCCTAATTTGAGAAACGCCTGGAGAGCTCAAGGTGGAGCGCAAATTAACTCTGAAATGAAATAGGTGGAAGAAGTGACGAGTCTGAACTTTTATCAAGTGAGGATTGGGCCCGTGGTGATTAGGTGATTGGTTTAAGGGCCAGTTAATTGCGGGCAGGACTGGGCCTGTGGGCCGGCAGTAGAGTAGGCCTGACCTAGAGGGTCAAAAGATACAATGGATCACTGATCAGTTAAAACCGATTCAGAAGAAATCTACTGCACTGAACATCAAACAGTATATTACTACTGCGCGCGCGTGTGTGTGTGTGTGTGTGTGTGTGTGTGTGTGTGTGTGTGCGTGTGTGTGTGTGTGTGTGTGTTTGTGTTTCTAGCCTGTGTGTTCCTGACCTTGCCATGCTGCTCGGCCATATGGGAAATGTAGTCCTCTCTGTTGGCGTAGCGGGCATGGCAGGGAGCACAGCTCCAACCAGGTGTTGTCTTTGTATTGTCTCCATCCAACTCTTCCTCTTCTTCCTCCTCCTCTTCCTCCTGCTCCCTCCCCCATTCCTCCCCATCAGAGCTCTCTGTCTTTAATGAGCTCCGTGCTCGAGGAGGAGGTACAGGGGAGGGTGCCATGACAACTGGTGCTTCCTGTTTGACAGCAGGGCCTCTGTGAGTAACCTAAGTGTGAAAACAGGGAGAAATGCAGCGATACAGGAGAGGAGAGGCGGGGACGGTGGGGGGAAGAGG
>JACXGJ010017167.1:0-11464 GCA_016801105.1 Esox niger
ATATCACCCCAGTTCTGGAATCATTACATTGGCTCCCAGTCCTCCACAGGATTTACTTTAATGTCCTCCTGCTTGTTCATAAAACTCTAAATGTCGTAGAACCAGCCTATCTTACACACTCTCTACAACCCTATGTTCAACTACGGGCCCTCAGATTTTCTACTGCTAATCTGCTAAAGGCACAAAACGGTGAATTGGAGATGGAGCCATTTATAACTATGCATCAAAGCTGTGGAACGCACTACCAAACTATATCAGGGAAGCGTAATTTATTAACAAATTCTAAAAGCTTTAGCCTTCGACTAACCCCTTCACAAGACATATCCAATGCTGCATCTTTTTTATGCCTTAAGTGCTTTCAGTAAAGGGCTATAGCACTTTTATATCTCAGAATTCTTGCCAATGCAGTTTTACATTTTGATCCATTTTGGTTTCCTTGTTTAAGTTAATATTTCACTTATATTTTATTGATGTAAATTCGTTTTTATGTCTCAGATGTTATTGTTGAAAAAGCACTTTGAGCTGCCTTCTTTGTATGAAAGGTTATTTTGTATAAAAAAGTTATTTTGTTTATTAGACCTAATTCTAAATATACGGAATATGTATTATGTCTGTATGTTAACTTTCTAAATATATTAATGTGTAGTATTTACCACTATCATCCCCGTGCTGAGTAAATACATCAATCCACAATTAATGTTTTTACATTCATCCACAATTAATGAAGTTACCTATTTTGATAACATGCCATAGCGAAATTAAGTAATCAGTCCTGAAGCAAATTAGACAGACCTGCTTTTTCTACTGAGGAGTCAACAACTGTAACATTCCACTGCTGCTGGCTGTATAGAAACTGGGAAGAAATTTGTACAAGAAAATAATGTATCCCACAAGTATCTACTGTTCATACATATTAATTTACAAATATACTATAGATGACTGCTTTCCAATTTTTTCTTGCCTCCTGATGCTTGCTGTCAAGCCTTTGGGAAGGTGCGTTTCACACATGGTATTTTATGAGTAATACACATACCTCTAATACTCATGGTCCATTATGAAAAGTATTATCAGCTACAGCAGGGTTCACAGTCAGCTGAACCTTTAGTGTGGTATGTTTATATGAGGATTTGGGTGACAAAAGCTACTTCCAAAAAGGTAAAGAACTGTGCAAGTTTGATATTGTTTAATGTCAACATGAAAATAAAAAAGGAATACAGAAATACCACCATCACAATATTTTTTCAAATAACATTTAAAAACATGAAATTAAACTTAATATAAAAAGAGCTAATAATATGTAAATAAATTGGTTATTTAAGGTGTATAAAGGGAAGATTTAGATGTAAAATGATGTGTCAAACACATACATAAAAAAACAGCCATGTGCAAAAATAAGAAATACAGACATACAAAGTTTGTTATTTTACCACCATGCCAACAACACAAGACATGACAAAATAATCAAGCACAAACAGATATGAATTTAGCATGTTGAATTTCAAAGTGCATCAAACTATTGCAAAAAGAGTAATACAAAAAGTCTTAAAAATGACAAGCCACTTTCACAGAAATTACTACAGCTATTGAATGTTAAGTTTGGTAATTTTTATGGGTATTTTTATTGTTTTTTTTCATGATGGGCCAAATCCAAATTTGATCTGTGTGTGTAAATCAAATGATCACACTAGTAATTGGTCCTAGTTGGATCTACATATATTAAATAATGTCTTCAGGCTTTTGCTTTCTTGTCTTTGCGTCCTGTGGTTTCTGAAGACGCATCTGCCTTCCTTTTGTGAGCCTTAGAATACAAATTACACCATAATTAAATCAAATGCATGTCTACTAATAGCTATTAAAATGTACATAAGCACTGATCCACTTGTCATTGTAACATGTCTCGCAATCCTCAAGATGGTCAGCCAATTACTCATACTTTCCCCGCAAAATGTTAACACCCTCTAAGAAAAATAACATGCTTTTTTGTGAAAACAATTGTGCACCACATGAACTTAAAATCTGTGTACTGTTGTGAAATGGGAGGATTAATTACCATCTGGCTTTTGGGGGTCCGTTTTTTCTTTTCAGCACGCTCCTTTTCTTCAATCTCCATATTTTCTTTTTCGATTAGGGAGATCAGTGTGTTGCAGCGTCGCTGGAGTTCCTAGGGAAACAAGAAAGCAGTTAACAGAGAAAAACAAAACAATAGTACAATAGGTGTCCGGTCTTTCTCTGTTAGCCAATTAGGCAAACTATTTTTCAATTCATTCTATATTATACTCTGGTGTGGCTATTACAGTTTATGCATATAATATTTCAATAACCAAATCATTCTGAATCTATAAAATAGTCATTTTTCCAGGAATTTGTGTTTATCATGACTCGTAAAAACACTTACAATCCTATTTTCGGCCAAACCTGCTATAAATAGTGTGAAAGGAAAGCAAATAAGATTCTCTAAATGCACAACAAATGTACAATAATCTGGTTTATAATTAAGGACATAAAACAAGCTTTTATGATGGCATCAGGAAAAATAAACGAGTATAACACTAAGACACAATAGTAACTTTTGTTCATTGACAATCCCAAATACAGTTCAGGATGAATATAAACTGAACCCATGTCTGCTCACCTAACCCTTTCTAACAGCATTGAACATGTAAAATGTTTCAGGGAATATTGTACCATGGCAGTTCGGGACTTGATGAACCAGTCAAATCTGAACTGGGGAGCGTTCCGTACACACTGTCGCAGTTCCTCATAAACATTCTCTTTGTCAAAGCCCATCTTATGAAGCATACAGATAAGGAACCTGTCCTCCTCCTCTGTGTAATTCTTCCCTTTATTTGTTCCATACTGAATCCTCAACTGGTGGAATGGGGCCTTATATCTTGCAATCTGAAATGAATCAATACAACATTACATTTCTTTTAACAGCCAATGTTACTATGGAAAATATATTTCAGATACAATCACTACATTTTACAGATCAATATAAAAATATTTATCAGTCATTATCCAACAAAATTTGAAAATCAAAACAATTTTTGTGCAATAGTTCACCTTAGCATCCAGTGCCTTTTTGATGCTGATTCTCCTTTGGATGCGGGACTCGCCACGCTCGATCTGGGCCATAATCTTTTCAATATCTTGGAGTTCATTACATCGCTCCCAGAAAACAGCTTGAAAATAAAACAGGAATATTTATAACAAGAAAAGCATGCCACATTGGGAAAAAAGTAATAATTTGTAATAACCATGGTTATTTGAAACAGTTGCAAGAATGGCTCATTAACAACCGCAATTATATTCAAATAAAAGATGAGAATGATTATGATGACGACCTCCGTTATCTTACCAGAATATTCAATGACTTCTTCAGGGCTTTTCCCCTCAACTTCCCGAGCAATATTGTCGATGTCATCACGGCCATATTTCTCATTGGCTTTAATGAACTGATTGAAATCTCGCTTGTTCCAACTTGTGAACCCCTGAGAGAGAAAATTGGCCACAAAACAGCACTTTTTAAATACCACCTGTAAAATGTCCAATAATGGGGCACTTTTTGGGACAATACTAGAGGGATCACAGTAAAATAATTAATCAAGGAATCTAAGATCATTGCCTAGCATAGCACAGTACTTGTGTAAGAAGTTTCTCTTTCTCCTCAGTCTCTTCAGGACTCAGGGGCCCTGCCTCATCAATCTTCCTCTGCTCCTCCTTCTGCACCTGGGCAGAGTTGGGAATGTCAGAGCTCCTGGGCACCTGCAACAGCACAGGGAACAGGACAGAAACGCCGCTCCTTTCAGAGACAACCCTGATGAGACATGAAACTAAACAGCTCTGACTCTCGCCATGATGCTGTAGGAGAGAACACAAAGTCTGCGTGAAGCAGATAGACTAAGTGGGCAGCCCTGAACAGTACACTGGGATCAGGTGGCGTGGGGGAATGTGTGTGTGTGCACGCTGTGGAGAGGCACCATGGAGAGGCACAAGCTCCAGTCTGTCTCAGCTGAACAGTCTGCCTTGGCAGCCAGTGCTCAGCCCATGCACACTTAGGATGCTACTCACAAATCCAAGAGTTGACACACTTCTATGGACTCTATCTACACAAGGCTCTGTGAAAGCCCAAGCCAACATATTTCAAAATTGGGTTTTTAAACTTTGACTGAAATAGGTCAAAACAAATAGTACCAACAAGGGTAAGTCAAGTTGCAATAATATGTGCAGGAAACAATAATCAAAATGTAAATATACATCTAAACTTTTACAATTACAACATTGGCACACTTTCATTATCCATCAGATAATGTAACTAGAACTCTTACCTTGTACCCAATCGTCTTCCTGTAGAAAAGGATCTCCATCTCTAGAAGCTCAAAAAGACGAGGGGGAAAGAACTGAAAGTCCTGAATGTTGGGCTGTTTTGGGGGACGGGGTGCCTGAAATGCATTCAGTATTAATTATGATTAACATGTACATTCTTCCATAGACATCTGATTTCTTATCTAATTCCAGACTGGCCATAATTATTTGGAAAGAGGAAACAAGACAAATTACTGACTACTGACTAGGAACTCTTCCATGGACATTGGCGCTGTGCTTAAATAAGCATGTAATTTAGAAGCAGGGATGTAATGCAAAGAAGCTGGCCTTGGCGTTTCTGTGTGATTTATCTATGAGTGCACATTACCTTGGGGGCTCGAGGTTCACTGACACGCAGAGCCTCTCTGAAGTAGGCATCCACTGCATAGTTGGCTTTCCTCTCTCTTTTAGGAGGCTCGATCCACTCCATCATACTCAGCTACAGAAATACACCAGACCATGACAAAGTGAATCACTCCATCATAATCAGCTTCAGAAATACACCAGGCCATGAAAAAGTGAATCACTCAATCATATTCAGCTATAGAAATACACCAGGCCATGACAAAGTGAATCACTCCATAATATTCAGCTACAGAAATACACCAGGCCATGACAAAGTGAACCACTCCATCATACTCAGCTACAGAAAAACACCAGGCCACGACAAAGTGAATCACTCCATCATAATCAGCCACAGAAATACACCAGGCCATGACAAAGTGAATTACTCAATCATATTCAGCTATAGAAATACACCAGGCCATGACAAAGTGAATCACTCCATCATATTTGGCTACAGAAATACACCAGGCCATGACAAAGTGAACCACTCCATCATATTCAGCTATAGAAATACACCAGACCATGACAAAGTGAATCACTCCATAATAGTCAGCTACAGAAATACACCAGGCCATGACAAAGTGAACCACTCCATAATATTCAGCAACAGAAATACACCCGGCCATGACAAAGTGAATCACTCCATAATATTCAGCAACAGAAATACACCAGACCATGACAAAGTGTATCACTCCATCATATTCAGCAACAGAAATACACCAGGCCATGACAAAGTGAATCACTCCATCATATTCAGCTATAGAAATACACCAGGCCATGACAAAGTGAATCACTCCATCATATTCAGCTATAGAAATACACCAGGCCTTGTCACAAGGAGAATAACCAACCTACTCAGCTACTGAAAAATACCAGGCCATGAGTCGGTAAGAAAACCATTATTGTTACTGAACTAATTAAAGCATGTCCCTCCTCGTTTCAAAAAATCTCATGCAGCTGAAACCCCTGAATTAAAGTCACTGGCTTTCAGTTAGCTGTATCATTGCAAAAACGTGTTTGGCTCTGTGATTTCCACTGTCTGGGTTTTTTGGGGGGTTAGTAATAACACCTGCCTTGTCATGCTCTAGTGACTCAATTTGTGAGCTCAATCAAGGAAAACACAGGACAGTGCATTCCCTTCGGCACTTAAGGAGTCTGCAAGTCTAATCTTACTGGTTGAGTGAGCAGCATGATAAGAACAAGAACCGCATCACAGCATGTCCGTCGTAGGAAGGACACATGTCAACATCAACTGTCCTGAGTCTGCTGGGAGTTGTGGTGATGTGGCAATGCCTTGATCACAAACTGAATGCCACAGAATTGGAAAAAAGGAATAAACTGGAGACACACACTTGTCTGACTCTCATAACAAACGAATGTTTCTAACAACTACATAACTTTCACACTGGGAACATGTAATGGCCTGTCCCTGTTAAACTTACTGTAGCCCTAAAAGTCAAAAAATCTGCAGTTAGCATAAGTTTGCTTATTTGGAGCGGGTCGCCTACTATCTGATCTGTTTGCTGAAATGGAACAAGGAAGTTTGTCAAGTGGGTCAAGCTTTTGACAATTAAATGTACCCATCACTCTTGTAATATTTTTGCCCTGTCAGAATGAGATGAGAAGGACTGTATAAACACAAAGAAGATACAAAGTTGTTGTTCCTTTGCGTTTCAGTTTTGCTCTGGCAGTAGAAATACGGGGTGAAGTCAGAGTAAATGTGTGGGGATTAAATGGAGCTTTTGACAGTTGACAAATCTATTTTCATTGAGTCGTAGCAACATACTGTTAGTGTTTTATCCCCAGCTCTCTGTCTCTCAGAGAAGCTGATGTAGCCTACAAAAAACCTTTTGTTTTCAAACTGGAGATTTAAACTGATGAAGGATAATCCAAATCTTCTTTATCGACCCCAGTGCTCACCAGCATAAAGAACAACTTCCTGCCGGCTGTGCTTCAGAAAGGTGTAATTAAAAGGCAGCAATTAAGATGTATTTGACCTACAACATGCACATAGGCTGTTCATAAGTAGTTTTGTCCAACATGTTAATTTCAGAAGATATAAGGTACTCAAGAAGCTTCAAAGGAGCACACAGCAGTGATTTTAGGCCATGTGATCACTCAGCATTTGTCTTAACTCTATTCATTCCAGAAGGCCCATGGAGTCCTTTAACCACAACAAGCCATTATTCAACGTTCTCCCAGCATGGAATTAGCAAGTTTTAGCATTGTGCAAATTCATAAAAAGAACCTGTTTGTTAAGAACAACAAAACCTGCACAGCAAGCTGAAACCTACTCCAAAACACTTGGGTTGTAGCATGAGGGTGCAAATCCCCCCAACACCCCTGCCTCTACCAGTTTGGTTCAGTTACCTTTTGTAGGGCGGTCGGTACTGCGCCTCTTTACTTTTGCAAGGATCCGGGATAGGGCCTGGGAATATGCCCATCCAGTCTACATTTGTTTTTTGGATCTGGAGAAGGCATATAATCAGGTCCCCTGGGAGATGCTGTGGGAAGTGTGGAGTGAGGAGCTCCCTTCTTAGGGCTATCTAATCGCTGTACGTCCAAAACCAATTCTCGGTAGAAAGTTGGACACGTTCCAGGTGGGGGTTGGCCTCCACCTGGGCTGCGCCTTGTCACCAATCCTGTTTGTAACGTTCATGGTCAGGATATTGAGGCGTAGTCGGGGTGGGGAGTGGTTGCAGTTCAGTGGGCTGAGGATCTCATCACGGCTTTTTGCAGATGATGTGATCCTGATGGCATCATTGGTCTGTGACCTTCAGCACTCACTGGACCGTTTTGCATCAGAGTGCAAAGCATTTGGGATGAGGATTAGCACCTCTAAATCAGAGGACATGGTTCTCAGCAGGAAACCATGGAGTGCCTCCTCCAGCTAGGGAATGAGGCGTTACCTAAAGTGAAGAAGTTAAAATATCTCGGGGTCTTGTTCACGAGTGAGGGGACAATGGAGCGGGAGATTGGCCAGAGAATCGGATCAGCGGGGGCTTTATTGCGTTTGCTTTACCGCACCATTGTGACGAAAAGAGTGCTGAGCTGGAGGGCAAAGAAATATTTTAATTCCTATGGTCCAGGGTCATGACTGAAAGAACTAGATTGTGGGTACAAGCGGATGAAATGGGTTTTCCCAGATGGTTGGCTGGTGTCTCCAATGAATTGAATTGAATTGAAATGAAATCGATTATCAAAATATTATTTGGTTGTAGCATTAGTATTAAGTCAGTATATGACATGTGCTCACCTCATTTCATTGTTAGTGTATTCTAAACATCTAAATCACTTAAGTCATATCTACCTCTATGACACAGTATTCACAAAATCTCAGAAACTGATAAAATTGAACCTGAACGGAACTAACTGATCAAAGTAAAGTACCATATCAAGCTGCTTGATGCTATGCAGGTCCTGAGTCATGACAAAGCATGTAGTAATTTGACACCTTTTGCTTTTCTCTGTAGTCTTCCCCTTCAAAGTTGTAGAGGCTGGTCTCTGCTCCTCCGGTATCCACAGTGAAGTTCCTGAGGGAGCTCTCTCCCAGAGACTTCATGCGCTCGTTCATTTCAGCCGTCTAGCATAAGTCAAATGGACAGATGAGCACAGAGAAAACAGCAGTCAGTCTGTCAACCAAACAGTGTCCTCACATGGCCTTCACTCACCTTCTTTGCCCCCCGTTCTAAGATAGTATTTATGTCTTCGTCAGTGAGCTCATTGTCTTTGGAGGCAAAAACATGAGTAGCCCCATGCCTGATCATTTGCAGCATTTCATCTTTTCCCAGCTTGTTGGATTGCTCAATCAGCCTCCCTGTGAGGTAAAAACATGAGAAGTAGTAGGGATGGGGTAGTGAAAGTACAAGACCCCAACAAAGCCACTTACAGGAATATCTTAGGTGCTAGATCAATCTATAAACTGCTATGCCAAGTATCTGTATACATATATATAGTATATACATGGTATATGTGAGGTCTAATTTGGACTAAAGAAAAAAACATTTCCTGCCCCAAGGTCTGGACCACTGCAAAACAACTTTTCGTTTATTATGGCCACAGAACAAATTCAAGTTTGAGTCAGACATGTACTTTTTTTCTTATTTAAAAAAGTTATGCCAGATGTAAGGGATTTGAAGGCCAAGACAAATCATGATAAAAAACCATGAAGGTGCCAATAAAACCAGGCTGAGTACCTTGTTGTATAACAATGGAGTCTAGTCTCAACTTCATTTCAGCTCTCTCTACAATCCTCTCTTCGACTGTATTATCAGTGATGAGGCGAAATACGCGCACTGGTTTCTTCTGACCAATTCTATGAGCCCTGTCCTAAAGAGGCAAAAACAAAAACACTGATTGTACAAGAAGAAAGCCAGTGTTATAAACTAACATCATTTTATACAATTTTCCAAACGCTTAATATATAAGTACTTTTCTAAGAAAGCCACAGCAGAAATGTTTCTCTAACCATTGCTTGTAAGTCCACTTGGGGGTTCCAGTCAGAGTCATACAGGATGACGACATCTGCTGTTGCCAGGTTAATGCCCAGACCTCCAGCTCTCGTGCTCAACATAAAAATAAACTTGATGCTGTTTTCAGCATTGTAGGCCTCTATAGCTTCCTAGAAACATGGCCAGAAAATACCAAGCCATTAGTCAGACATAATGTCTATAATACAATTGTTTGTTGTTGACATAAAAACCCTTTAAACAAAGAGTAAATTGTAAGAATTGCCCAGCACATTCAGCAAGTGAGATGAACCATAGATAATACAGCAACAAAAAATATGCCATGGCTGGTTTAGTAAACTGTTTGATCTGTATATTTAAGTAATTTCGAAAGATGTGACTTAGAACAGTGGTTGTATACAATATCACAGCTCTTTAATCCTGTGGAAATCTAACCCACAACCGCGGCGTGCAAGCTCCATACTATACCATATACCAACTAAACAACACTGAACCTTACTGTTCCACTACAGCTGCTTATGGTTTCCTTATCAGCTGAAGACATGCCCAGTACCTGTCTGGCTTCATGTGGAGTGTTCCCATCTAGACGGCAGTACTCATAACCTCTCCACATGCAGTAGTCCTCAAGAATGTCAAGGACCCTGGTCATCTGGCTGAAGATGAGAACTCTAGATCCTGGAAACCAATGAGACAAAGCAGTCTTTCCATGAGGTAACAGAACATCATACTAGGGAAGTGATGATTAGATAATTTGCTTATTTAATAAAATCATTTTTCTGTTAAAAAATATTTTGTTTAAATCTTAGAAATCCACACAAATGTCCAAGTGTTGTCAACATCATCATCAAACAGTCACTACACAAAATTCATGTCGGACACTCTGTGTGGCACGTTATTAGAAGATATGACTAACCAATGGAAGAAGGAATTTATTTGCTGTTAGCGGCTTGACCAACAGCCAAATATTTTGCCTTTTATTTTATTAACTGTCTATGTTAAATTCTGTCATCACAACGTGTAGGTTTTGTCATACATCTTTTTTGGACATACACTACATGGCCAAAAGTATCTGGACACCCAACCATCACACCTAAATGACATTGTTTGACATCCTATTCCAAAACAATGGGCATTTATATGGATTTGCCCCCATCCCCTGCAGCTATAACAGCTGCCACTCTTCTGGAAATGCTTTCCAAAAGATTTTGGATTGTCTCTGTGGGGATTTGTGCCCATTTAGCCAAAAGAGCATTTGTAAGGTCAGGCAATGTTGTTGGACGAGAAGGCCTAGATCTCAGTCGCGGTTCCAGTTCATCCCAAAGGTGTTCATTGGGGTTGAGGTCAGGACTCTGTGTAGGCCATTCATGTTTCTCCACACCAACCTCATCAAATCAGGTGTTCATGGACCCCACTTTATGCACAGGGTCACAGTCATGTTAGAACAGGAAACAGCCTTCCCCAAACTGTTGCCACAAAGTTGGAAGCACCCAAATGTCAAAAATGACTTTGTATCCTGTAGCATTACTATGATACTTCACTGGAACTAAGGGACCTAGCCCAAACCATGAAACACAGCCACAGCCCATTATCCCTCCTCCACTAAACTTTACAGCAGACAATATGCATTCCGATAGTGTTCTCCGGGCATCCACCACACCCAGATTCATCCATCAGACTGCCAGATAGTGAAGTGTGATTCGTCACTCCAGAGAACAAGTTTCCACTACTCCAAAGTCCAGTGGCAGCATGCTTTATACCCGTCCAGCCAACGCTGTGCATTGCGCATGTTGATGTGAGGCATGCATAGCTGCTCAACCAGGGAAACCCATATGGTGAAGCTCTCATTGCATAGTTCTGCTGATGTTGCTTCCAGAAGCAGATCTAGTAGGACAGAAACTTCACAGACTTGTGGCAAATGTGGCATTCTATGACATTGGCACATTTAAAGTCACTAAGCTCTTCTGGACCACCTATTGCACTGCCAGTGTTTATCTATTGAGATTTCATGGCTATGTGCTGGATTTTATGCACCTGTGAGCAATGGGTGTGGCTGAAACACCTGAACTCACTATTAAGTAGGGATGTTTACATACTAAGTAGTGTAAATGGATTTACTCAACACTGATCAGTCAAAGCATAAGTAACATTATGCCTTCTCATTGCAGTTGTTCTAATTGTAACTATCACCTTCTGGAAAAGTGCCTATACACTTGCGCGAGCCCATTAAACTGGAAGGCATACACACTCCCCGACAATGTTCTTTAACTTGCAACTAACATGGTGCT
>JACXGJ010017168.1:0-11544 GCA_016801105.1 Esox niger
TTGAGGAAGACAAGTGGGTGGTATATTCAAATGTTGAGGAAGACAAGTGGGTAATACTTTCAAGAGACAAAACATCTCGTCTCTTGAGGTGGAAGCCGGAGAGTGAGGAAAGCCCCCATTCGTGCTGCCTTTGTTGTCATAGAAACAGTCGACATGAGACAGGGTGCTGTCCCTCTTCCCGTCTCTGCGCTCCTGGGTTGGTTTGCTGTGGCTGCTGTGGTGATGGTGTTGGTATTAAGGAGGGACCTCTCTCGCTGCTTTGTGCTTCGTTTTGTCCTCCCTCCCTTCCTGCCCCTTCCAACCCCCCCAGTCCAAGGTGGTGGTTCAGGTCTCGGTCAGCTCTCCAGACCTGTTTCAGATAGTGTTGCGCTATGTCAACCGCGGTGGCCTGGACATGAGGGGCAGGGTTTTCGTCCTGGAAGACAGCAAGAACTTCCTGTGCGGCAACTGTAAGTTGTGGATTCCATGGTATTCTTGGTTACGTCCCCAATGGCTCCCTGTTCCCCATTTAGTGCCCGTATACGGGGAAAAGTCCATTGGGGATGCTACCCTAACTCCTCCCCAGATTCTTCCCTCTCCTCTCTTTCTGCTGTCCTCCTTTCGCTCCTTCCCTCACTCCCTCGTTCTCTTTGTATGGACAGCGATGCTCCGTGTGGGCGTGGTCAAGCTCAGTGGTGGCTGGTGGAGGGATGTTGAGACGGGGTCTACAGATTGCTATGGTTGCACTTCCTGTCAAGGGTTTCTGTTGATCTGAACCCTGACCTCAGGCATCACCCAGCCCCAACCCTCCTGGCACCCAGCCATCCTAACAGACCTTTATGATTTACTATACTTCCTTCTCCTCCATCTCCTCCTCCCCTTTTTCCTCTTGCCCCTCCCTTTAATCTCCTTCCTGATTCTTACCCCTCTTTTTACTTGTCTACCACACCGCTTTTTCTTCCTCCACCTCTTCCTTCCCCTCCTCCTCTTCCTCTACCACCCCCACCGCTGTTTCGTCTTTCTGCCTTTTCTCCCCTTCCACGTCTCCATCCTTCAGAGCACAGTCAAACTGTCGGTGCACGTGAGTGAGGCGGATGTCTACCTCACCAGGTTCATCCTCAGATACGTAAATTCTGGGGCTGCTGTCTCCAATGGTAAAATCACAGCCTATCAGAACGGCCGTAGAGGTATGTGCCACAGATCAGCTGACCAGAAATGACCAGACCTGAGACCAGCGTCTGATACCGAAACAGTAGAGAAAAAAGAGACGCTACTCAGAGCCACACAGAGTCAAATGGAGGAAGTGGCTCGAAGTAGACTATCTTGCTTTCTCGACTGTTTCCGTCTGATGTTGTTTATTGTGAATACATTTTTTAAGGAAAATCTTTGCACTCTTTGTTAGTAAATGTTGGTAATATTGATATATGTTGTTATTAAAAAAAAGACAACCTCATGCTCTTTCAAATTCTTCACTGTGTGCATGTTCCTAATTATAAAACCATTTTCTAATAAAACAATTCTCAGTGAATTTTTTCCTGCATCTCATTGTCCCTCCCCGTTCTCCCTGTCCTTCAGGTTCTGAACAGTCCAAACAGATAGTGTTTTCCCCCAGTTCCGAGCCTGCCTTTGTCACCGTCCCTCAGAACAACTTTGTGGTGCCGTTCGTTCTGAATCCTGGCACATGGAGCGTGGTCATTGAAGCCGAGGGCGTCCTGCTGGTGAGAACCATGACTGCAAAGTGTTCCTCAACACATATTTGACTTATAGCACCAGTCAAAAACAGAATGATTTTGAAGCCAAACAAAGAGTTTTACATGAGGGGAATCTAATCCACAGAAACAACAGCGTTGAGGCTTGGGGCTACTGGTTAGAGTTAGGGCTAAGATCTAATGTGTATGTGTCTGGGAGAGAGGGTCCTTCATAATCTTGAGAACCGTAAGAGAACCTTTCGTTACACAGGGCATAAAACATTTGGATGTGGTTAAAACGGATGCCTCGTGATTAATGTGGAGTCTGTTGTCACTGTTCTGCCCAGGACTACTTGGTTCTGTTGCCCAGTGCTTACTACGAAGCCCCAATCCTGCAGATCAAAGTGACCGAACCCTGCACCTACAGTCCTGCTCCAGACGCCGAGAAGAAGTGAGTTCTGGACCAACGGACCCACCAGAGAACCAAACCAACAGACCAGAGGACTTTATTTGCATGCATTCTGTTTGGCGTGATGAGTCTCTAGATCTAATGTGACACGGACCTGTTCCCCTCCCCTCGTTAGCTGTCTCCTGTACCGGTACCTGTCTCTGGACGGGTTCCCCTCCGTGTCTGGAAACGACGCCAGCTGCCGGTTCGACAACCACCTGCCCCGCCCCTGCCAACAGGAGCGGATCACCCAGCGTCACCCTGACATGGCCATCTGCAGTGGAACAGACGTGAGTGGAGAGGGAGGGCTGTGTGTGTGTGTGTGTGTGTGTGTGTGTGTGTGTCCATCTAATAAACAACCACTAACCATGTGTGAAATGGCGTGTCCTCTTCCAGCTGAACGTCCAGATGCGTGGGCGTGTGGCGCATCCTGGCGACTATGTTCTGGTGGTAGAGTACGCCAATGAGGACGAAGCACCACAGACCCTCTCTGTGGCAGTCAACGCGCCAGGTGGAAGGACACACCAGCATTACATTACAGTTCTGCACTGCAAATACAGGTGTGTGTGTGTGTGTGTGTGTGTGTGTGTGTGTGTGTGTGTGTGTGTGTGTGTGTGTGTGTGTGGTTCTTTATACAATACCGTCAACCACTTTTATGAGATACAATTCATTTTGTTTCTAAAAAATAAACGATTTTTACATTTCATATGAAGGACTCAAAAAAGATTACAATGATTAAAATACAGCATATGGGAGTAAAGTGACACCACGGTGAAACTGATGGATATCATATTCTTGCAATGTGTTGCGTTCTTGGTTTAGTTTCCTGTGTCGAGTGGTGACCATCGATGAGATGAACCGTGTGGCTGTCTTCACCCTCTCTACCGATGCTGAGGTCCAACTGATCGCTGACAGAGCAAGCTTCTTCCTAGTAAGTTAACCATCTTCTTGATAGGTTTAGCTTCTTCCTGGTAATTTAACCATCTTTCTGATAGGTTTTGCTTCTTCCTTGTAAGTTAACCATCTTTCTGATATGTTTAGCTTCTTCCTGATAGGTTTAGCTTCTTCCGGATTGGTTTAGCTACATCCGGATAGGTTAAGCTACTTCCTGATAGGTTTAGCTACTTCCTAATAGGTTTAGCTTCTTCCGGATTGGTTTAGCTTCTTCCGGATTGGTTTAGCTTCTTCCGGATTGGTTTAGCTTCTTCCGGATAGGTTTAGCTACTTCCTGATAGGTTTAGCTTCTTCCGGATACGTTTAGCTTCTTCCTGGGAAAAGTTCAGCTGCCTACATCTAACATCGGGTAATTTATGGGGTAATAAAATGTATTTAACATATCAGGTGAAATTTGCCGCTTGCTAAGGCTTCTTGTCTCATACAAAACAGAGCAAACACGTTTTTTGACAATGTGACTGTGATAACGTGACTATGTGTGTGTATTTCATCCAGCACAAAGTGTATTTGATCCCTCATGAAGAGTTCACCATGGAGTACCTGGTTCCTAAGATCCACTGCATCAGTACCCACGGACACTTCTCACCTGACAGGTAGCCACAAGAACCATTGCTACAGTACACACCTACACCTTTAGCTGGACCTCCTGTAGGTACACTGAATCAATACAGACTCTTCCTGTAGGTAAACTGAATCAATACAGACTCTTTCTGTAGGTACACTGAATCAATACAGACTCTTCCTGTAGGTACACTGAATCAATACAGACTCTTCCTGTAGGTACATGAGATGTTCAGCAAAATGGCAAACTATACCTAGCCCAATCATAAGGCGAGGTGAAAAAGGAAATGGGTATACCTAGCCCAATCATAAGGCGAGGTGAAACAGGAAATGGGTATACCTAGCCCAATCATAAGGCGAGGTGAAACAGGAAATGGGTATACCTAGCCCAATCATAAGGTGAGGTGAAAAAGGAAGCGGGCGCAACTTCGGGATGACTATGTCCTTTTCTTCCTTCCCAGTTCTTCCTGTATCCCCTCGAGGTTCCAGACCCCCTCCGACTCCCTGGTGCTGAAGGAGGGTCAGTGGTCTTCTGTGCTGCAGGCTGACTTGCCCTCCCCAGCTGACCTCCCTCTGGGGCCAGCCGATGCCCCTAATTGGGCTAACGAAGGCCGTCCTCCCACAGCCGCAGATAACGTGGACCATGTCCGTCTCGACACCACCCAGGTACCAGCATGTACCTCGTCTAGATGCTGTGCTTCATCTTGTTTAATTGCAATTTCAAAACATTCCAGAGATTTCTCAGAATCCCAGAGTATTCCTGGAATTAGGGAGGAAAAAGAAGGAATTCCAGTGTCCATGCAACCCTTGTACACGTGACTGTGAAATCGTATGTTTTTTGGTAATCATTCACTCATGACAAGAAAACCTCCCGCTTTCCAGCTCATCCTACATCATTTTTGAAAACCTTTCAGCACCACTCATTAACCCCACAAATCTTTGGGTTTCAAATCCATGTTTTGCCAGTCATTACCAAGTGGTCACATGACGACTCTTTGTCTTCCGCCCGTAACCTAGAATGCAGCGGTCTACTCGGCCCGTGTCCACACTCCAGGTCGCTATGTGTTTATCCTCCACTACCACCAGCCGCTCCACCCCACGTACCCCATTCAGGTGTTCATCAACGGGGGGCGCATCTGGCAGGGTGAGCAGAACGCCGTTAATGCCCCGTTCAGTACAATGTCAGTGTCACTACATTTCCCAATGACTCCATGAATGGAGAAAATAAGCACAACTGAGGAAGCAGTAAAATGAACACAATTTATATCCTTTGACAGTAACATTTAAATCCTTTTACAGTTGTAATTTAAATCCTTTGACAGTTGTAATTTAAATCCTTTGACAGTTGTAGTTTAAATCCTTTGACAGTTGTAAATTAAATCCTTTGACAGTTGTAATTTCATCAACCTTCCTTTTCCAGGCCATGCCAATGCCTCCTTTTGTCCACATGGTTACGGTTGCCGTAGCGTCCTGATCTCAGAGAATCAGATCATTCTGGATGTAACGGACAACAAGCTCTTCCTGACTGTCCAGGTCCCCGATGGAAAAACCCTCTGGCTGGTGAGTTGCTCAGGAGAAACTTGAACGAAAGACACATGAGAATGAAAGTGAATAGATACTTTTTGAGTCTCTTGCCTACTGCTCAAATGAACATAAAATCAACATAAAGGATCACTGTGGGTGTAGATACCTCAGTTAAATCTCCAGTTTTATGGTTCCCAGAATATTTTTTTTGGTTCCTAATAAAATCCTTTGGGATAAAGTTATATATGGAACCAAAAGGGTTATTTTAGGGTTTGTCATATGGAGACTGATGAAAAACCTAATTTAGTTTGTAAATATATATATCATATAATCAAGCATGGTTTACGTGTGGGTGTGTTTTCTCAGGATTATGTTCTGGTGGTGCCTGAGAGCAGCTACAGCTCAAGCTACCTGTCTGAAGAACCTCTGGACAAATCATATGAGTTCATCAGCAACTGTGGGCTGAACAGCTTCTACATCAAGTGAGTCTGGGACATAAATTACTGCTCTGAACTGTACAGGACTCTGCCGCTATCCTCATGACAAAGCTAGTTATAGCTTATTACGGTGTAAATTCATGTGGAAAGCTAATAAAAGCTATAGTTGTCATCGCATAAGAAATAACGTACTTCCTCAAATCTAACTTCACAACCTTGGACTAAATCTTGTTTAGAGTTAGCCAGAAAGCTAATCATCCGTCACAAGACTACCTAGCTCAAATAACATCCCCCTCTTCACCCTTGCCCATGTCCCCAGTCCGTCCACGGCTTCTCCATTCTGCCGTAGCTCGGCCATCTCTCTCTCTGCGTTCTTCAACAATGGCGCCCTTCCCTGCGGATGCCATGAGGTAGGCGCGGACAGCGATACGTGCGAGGATTTCGGCGGGCAGTGCCAGTGTCGACCCAACGTCATCGGCAGAGACTGCTCCCAGTGTGCCACTGGTTACTGGGGATTCCCCAACTGCAGGCGTGAGTCACATTGCTGAGGGAAGCGTGTCTTTTGGATCCAAGTCCACATATTCATTTGGGGACCTGGACAAATAGGTCCTGACAAGGTTTATTGGAAAATCCCTTTTAGGGACATGGATTTCTGGGATAGGTTTAGCTTCCAGATCCCCACAAGAACAGAGAAACCGATGTGTGTTGTTCTTCAAAGACATGTTGTTGTTGTTGTTGATGTTGTTGTTGTTGTTGTGTGTGTTTTTTTTACATGTGCAGTATGTTTGACTGTAACTCTGCATCCCCCCGTCCCTCAGCTTGTGTGTGTGGAGCCAGGCTGTGTGAGCCTGTGACCGGAGCCTGCATCTGCCCTCCCAGGACTGTGCTGCCGGAGTGTATCCGGTGTGAACCGCAGACGTTCGGCTGCCATCCTCTGGTGGGTTGCGAGGTGTGCAACTGCTCTCGCCCAGGGATCGCCACACTCGATGTGGGCTGTGACACCGACAGCGGACAGTGCAGGTGAGGTACCAGGACGTCGTCAACGGGGTCCGTCGGTCAGGGTTCTGGTGCAAAAAGCCCACTCAGCAGACCACCTCTAGAACAGGGTTTTGGCAGGTCAATGACAGATGTGAAAAAGTGGTTTATATCTGGGTGCCTCCAGTTTGCCCTAAACACACCTAAAATGGAAGTGATTCCCATTCGCTGTACTTAACATGGTCCTCTGAGACATTCTCTCATTGCAGTCATGTTTATCCAGCTCTACCGGCCATGTCATGAGTCTTTGCCATCAGCTACCAGGCCGTTCCAGCCTGTAGAAACACCTGGTCAAAGGAAAATAAAAACAGTTGTAGAAGGGAACCTGTTCATGTCAAAGTGACCTCAGAAGTGACATTCAACAGCATCTTGTTAGGACCACATCCAGAAGACTTTTGGCACTTTAGCTAACCCTAAACCTTTTCCTTAACCTGAACCTAACCTCTGCTAACCTGCACACGCTCCTCCACAACCTACGTAAGTCCTACTAACCCACTAGTGAAAGTGCCTTCTAACATTTGCCATGGTAAAAATAACAGGCAAAAACAATGCCATCAGCTCCAACAGTAGGTCTGAGATAGACAAGTTCTGTGTGTTCTGTCTGGAACGTATTATGTAACTAGCTAAATCTGGACTAGGTTGGTCTATTTGTAGGGCTTTGAAAAGCCCTTCTGGTAAATGACAAACTGGACCACTTGAGGAGCGAGTAAACAGACACTTTAGAGGCCGATGCTTGAGTGCTTCTTCTTAAAAGATACAAGTAGACAGCTTGAGGTTTCTGAGGTGGAATGTTGCTAATTCAGTCGCTCATTAAAAATAATCAGGCCACTTTAGAATGTTGGAAAAAACAACTCTGGTGGTCTAACCTCCAGGAAATTGTGCAGTGCCCTCTACAAATACTGGCCCGTTTGGTAGAGATGACCAAAGAAAAGGCTGTTCAAAAATGGGATTGTTGTCAGCTTGATCTAGCAATCAAACTATAACAGAATTATTGCATTTATGTGAGGTAGAATTGTTTGTAGCAAACAGGTATTCTTAATCAGAAAATATCAATTCTTAATCTCTCTTAAACCTCTGAAATCTCCTGGTTCTTGACAGATTTCATAATGCCATGTTGTGATCCGGCTCAGGAAAAACCTAGGCACTTTTTCATTCAGTTTGTTCGAGCTGAGAGTGGAGGTGGAAGCTGGCCAACTGGTCATCTTTCTGCCTTTCCCCCGACAGAATCCAGACACACAGGCATTCTGTGTGCCACATTCCTCGGCTCCATTCCCCAACACTGGAGGAATCTAGAAGCTCATGACAAGATAGGGTTAGCATTTTAAAACTGCTCTGTCATGACCAGACAGGGTTAGCGTTTTAAAGCTGCTCTGTCATGACCAGACAGGGTTAGCGTTTTAAAGCTGCTCTGTCATGACCAGACAGGGTTAGCGTTTGAAAGCTGCTCTGTCATGACCAGACAGGGTTAGCGTTTTAAAACTGCTCTGTCATGACCAGACAGGGTTAGCGTTAGAAAGCTGCTCTGTCATGACCAGACAGGGTTAGCGTTTTAAAACTGCTCTGCCATGACAAGACAGGGTTAGCGTTTGAAAGCTGCTCTGTAATGACCAGACAGGGTTAGCGTTTAAAAGCTGCTCTGTCATGACCAGACAGGGTTAGCGTTTTAAAGCTGCTCTGTCATGACCAGACAGGGTTAGCGTTTTAAAGCTGCTCTGTCATGACTAGACAGGGTTAGCGTTTGAAAGCTGCTCTGTCATGACCAGACAGGGTTAGCGTTTTAAAACTGCTCTGTCATGAGAACACAGGGTTAGTGTTTGAAAGGTGCTCTGTCATGACCAGACAGGGTTAGCATTTTCAAAACTGCTGTCAGCTCTCTGTTGTTTCATAATATATATGTCCTGCTGCCTGGAGCAGACACCTGTGTCTGAAACACAAACACACCAACACACACACACACACATGCAGACTTTCATACATACATTAACACATACAAAGACACGCACCTCTGAAACGAGAAGTTTGATAATTTTCTTTGGAGAACACATTGCCTTCTAGAGATGCCAAAAATCGTACTTAATCAAAAAAATGGACACCACATGTTTTTACCTGCTGCCAAAGGGCTGACAGGATCATTGAATAAATATTCTACCTACAAAGGATATATGTATAATATAGTTGTGATATTATGGAACGGAAAGCATCACCAATTTTTGTCTTCGTTTGTTGTTTTATACAACTGCAGGTGCAAGAGCAACATCATTGGTCGTCAGTGTGATCGCTGTGCTCCTGGTTTCTATGGTTACCCTAGCTGCAGGTCATGTGACTGCAACGCGGCGGGGACGGCGGAGGACGTGTGTGACCCACACACGGGACATTGCCTCTGCAAGGTCGGCTCACCTGCCCGTCTGTCACTGGGTTTGGACTACGGTCACCCGTTTTGTCGATCCACCCATTTGTCCTGGTCGGCCCACATTGGGACGACCACACGGTGACCACGGGTGTGTGTGTGTGTCTCATAACCCGCCAACAGGAGAACGTCCAGGGAGATCGTTGTGACCAGTGCAGAGTGGGAACCTTTTACCTGGACCCCACCAACCCGAAAGGCTGCACCTCCTGCTTCTGCTTTGGAGCCACAGACCGCTGTCGAAGTTCAGAGAAGCGACGCACTGAGGTAATAGAGGCCTCAAATCGCTGTCAAAGTTCAGAGAAGCGACGCTTCTGAGGTAATAGAGGCCTCAAATCGCTGTCGAAGTTCAGAGAAGCGACGCACTGAGGTAATAGAGGCCTCAAATCGCTGTCAAAGTTCAGAGAAGCGACGCTTCTGAGGTAATAGAGGCCTCAAATCGCTGTCCAGGTTCAGAGAAGCGACGCACTGAGGTAATAGAGGCCTCAAATCGCTGTCGAAGTTCAGAGAAGCGACGCACTGAGGTAATAGAGGCCTCAAATCGCTGTCGAAGTTCAGAGAAGCGACGCACTGAGGTAATAGAGGCCTCAAATCGCTGTCGAAGTTCAGAGAAGCGACGCTTCTGAGGTAATAGAGGCCTCAAATCGCTGTCAAAGTTCAGAGAAGCGACGCTTCTGAGGTAATAGAGGCCTCAAATCGCTGTCAAAGTTCAGAGAAGCGACGCTTCTGAGGTAATAGAGGCCTCAAATCGCTGTCCAGGTTCAGAGAAGCAACGCACTGAGGTAATAAGTCCATTATATGCAGAGCAGTTTGTGTCCCACATTACATGTTTGTTTGACCGATTCACAGCTTTGCCACAACATTCTTCTTGATTGAAGATATGCAGTGTAAAATGTAGAATACAACTTAATATCTGTACCTTATTGTAATATCCTGTTATACTGACATCATGTTATTGCAATATCCTGTTATTGTACAGCCATGTTTTCGGAGTGTAATTGTAATGTCATGTTATTGTTATGTAATTACAGGGTCATGTTAATTTAATGTTATTGTACTGCCATGTTATGGTAACGTCATTGTACTTTCATGTTATTTTAATGTTACACCAGATGATGGAGATGACGGGCTGGGTGCTTCTGAGCGCAGACAGACAAGAAGTGAATGTCTCAGTGTATCCAGATCAGGACCTGGTGGAGGCAGACCTCAGTGATGTACCTGATGTCTACCAGGACCTCCACTGGCATGCACCTGGACCATACCTGGGGGACAAAGTACATACACACACACACACCATATCATATGTCTCATCCAGGTCCCCTAATCCAGGTCTCCTAATCCATGTCTCCTCACCCAGCCCCCCTTAACCAGCTCCTTTAATCCAGCTCCCTTAATCCAGGTTCCCAAATTCTGGTCTCCTAATCCATGTCTCCTCACCCAGCTTCTCTTATCCAACTCCCTTAATCCATCTTCCCTAATCCAAGTCTCATCACCCAGCACCCCTTATCCAGCTCCTCTAAATCAGCTCCCTGAATCCAGGTTCCCTAATCCAGGTCTCCTAATCCAGGTCTCCTCACCGAGGAGTAGTGTCAGGATGGGGAGGGTTACATAAAGGCTGAGTACATCCTCTGGGATTGTCTGTCTCTCAATCTCTGCATGTATTTCTGTCTTTCTCTCTCTCCCACTTCTGTTGTTCTTTCTCTCCTCTCTTTATCATTCTCAATTTTTCTGTATCCCTATCTGTCTTTCCCTCTCTCTCGTTCCCCTTGCTGTCTCCACCTCCACCTGCTTTCCCTCCAGGTGTCTTCATATGGAGGCTACCTGCATTATCGCCTTGAAACTCAGACCATGAGAGGAGATGTTCTCTCTCTGCCTGCTGAGGCCTCTCGTCCTGACGTCATTCTCAAGGTATCCAGTTGACCACAGGGCCATGGGGTCACATCCAACACAGCACAGTGATGGGGTCACATTCAATCGGGCACAGTGATGTTTTAAATTATTATCACAGGGACATGGGGTCACATCCAACACACAACAGTGATGGTTATGTCTTTATATCACAGGGACATGGGGTCACATCCAACACACAACAGTGATGGTTATATCTTTATATCACAGGGAAATGGGGTCACATCCAACACACAACAGTGATGGTTATGTCTTTATATCACAGGGACAAGGGGTTACATCCAACACACTACAGTGAGGGTTATGTCTTTATATCACAGGGACATGGGGTCACATCCAACACAGCACAGAGATGGTTATATCTTTATACCACAGGGCCATGGGGTCATTTCCAACCCACTACGGTGATGGTTATATCTTTAAACCACAGGGACATGGGGTCACATCCAACACACTACAGTGATGGTTATGTCTTTATATCACAGGGACATGGGGTCACATCCAACACAGCACAGTGATGGTTATATCTTTATACCACAGGGCCATGGGGTCACTTCCAACCCACTACAGTGATGGTTATATCTTTATATCACAGGGACATGGGGT
>JACXGJ010017169.1:0-11464 GCA_016801105.1 Esox niger
TGTGTGTGTGTTACCTGTCTGTCTGATGGGCTGTATCTTTGTGTGTGTTACCTGTCTGTCTGATGGGCTGTATCTGTGTTCCTCCAGGTACAGATCTGTCCCGACCAGCCCAGAGGAGCAGATCACAGCAGAACCCTGAACCCAGCCAGGGCTTCCGGCAGCCCTACCTGCACGCTTTCCCCCAGCACCAGATCCCCTTCTCCATGAGGCCTCACTATCCCCATGCCCCTTCTGGCGCCTACCCCTCCCTGGGCCACTACAATGGCTCCCCGCCCCTGGATCCACACAGCCTGCGCTTCCTGCCAAGCCGTCCCCTGGGGCCCGGGTGCGGGTACCTCCATCCTACAGAGGTCCCCGGGAGGCCTCACAGGTCCGCGGGCGGCTGCAGGACAGCGGGTCACTATGGCCCTGGGCCGCGCCGGTCCTGCCAGGCCTTCCGCTCCGGCTGCCCGGCCCAGCGTAGCGCCTCCAGCTCCAGGCTCCAGCACGGCCCGTCGTCTGTCCCCCCGGCCCGGGGGGACGAGGGGGGCAGCTGTTCCGGTGGGAGCTACCGGACAGAGCGCAGCGGCTACCTGGCAGACGGGCCGGCCAGCGACTCCAGCTCCGGGCCCTGTCACGGCTCATCCAGTGACTCTGTGCTGAACTGCACCGACGTGTCCCTGCAGGGTGTGTACGGCAGCTGGTCCACGTTCCGCAGCTCACTGAGCAGTGACTACGACCCGTTTGTGTACTATGGCCCGGGCCGGTCTGGCCGCAGGGACAGCTTGGAGGCCGGTGCCCAGAGGCCCAGATCACTGGACTCTGTGGTGAACAGAGGAGCGGAGGGAAGTTGCCCGGAGGAGCAGCAGGCAGTGTTCAGCCACGTGCATTACCACCGTCACAGACACCACCACTACGGAGAGGATGGGGAGCACGGGCTGGGGCTGGGCCGGGGGTCCGACGAAGAGCAGGGGGCCGCTGCCGCCAGGTGCCCTTCATCTGGTTCTCCTGCGGCTCTGGGCCAGGACTCGCTGGTGTGCCCACTGAAGCCCAGCCCCTGTCAGTGTCCCCAGACAGACAGCGCTGGAGCCCTGGGGACAGAAGGTCCCGACCCGGCGCCCAGCCTCGGCCCGCCTCCCGTCCCTGTTCCCCCTGTCCCTTTACCCCCGCCCTGCTGCCTCCAGGGCTATGGTCAGGCCGGACACCCCCATTGGAGGGGTGGTCGGTCGGGCGGCTGCGTCCATGACAGCCCCTCCGTGCGCTTCCACCAGAGCCTGGACCTCCAGGACGACTGTAGCATTCACATTCACTACGGACAGAGCCCCGGTTACTGTTGTCCCCAGTCGGACCGGCCCCAAGCCTTGCTTCCGGTGCCCCTCATCCTGGACTCTGGGGGGGCCCTGGAGGACTGGCCCTGCTGTGGAGGACCCCACCGGGTGGTGTGGCAGAAGCGGGTGCAGCAAGCCCACTCGGAGCCCCAGCTGTTGGGTCCTATGGACAGGCCTCCACCCCCATGCAGCCGGCGCCACCACGGCCACCACAACAGCCCGGCGCATGACCACAACATAGACTTCTGTTTATACTGCCAGACATTACACAACAATCAGGGTGGGTGTTCAGTTCACCTCTTTTAGCTCCATGTCCTGTGAACAAGGATTATTTTGTAGCGTTCTGTTTCAGCGTTCTGTTTCAGCGTTCTATTAGTGTTCTGTTACAGCGTTCTGTTTCAGCGTTCTGTATCAGCGTTCTGTATCAGCGTTCTGTTACAGCGTTCTGTTACAGCGTTCTCTTTCAGCGTTCTGTTCAGCGTTCTGTTCAGCGTTCTGTTTCAGCTTTCTGTTTCAGCTTTCTGTTTCAGCTTTCTGTTTCAGCGTTCTGTTTCAGTGTTCTGTTTCAGCGTTCTATTAGTGTTCTGTTTCAGCGTTCTGTTTCAGCGTTCTGTTTCAGCGTTCTCTTTCAGCGTTCTCTTTCAGCGTTCTATTAGTGTTCTGTTACAGCGTTCTGTTTCAGCGTTCTGTTTCAGCGTTCTGTTTCAGTGTTCTGTTTCAGCGTTCTATTAGTGTTCTGTTTCAGCTTTCTGTTTCAGCGTTCTGTTTCAGCGTTCTGTTTCAGCGTTCTGTTTCAGCGTTCTATTAGTGTTCTGTTACAGATTTCTGTTACAGCGTTCTGTTACAGCGTTCTGTTACAGCGTTCTGTTACAGCGTTCTGTTTCAGCGTTCTGTTTCAGCGTTCTGTTTCAGTGTTCTGTTACAGCGTTCTGTTACAGCGTTCTGTTACAGTGTTCTGCTATAGAGTTTTGTTTCGGGGCTCTGTTAAAGGGTTTTGTTTCAGTGCTCTGTTTCAGTGCTTTTTTAAAGAGTTTTGTTTCAGTGCTCTTTTTCAGTGCTTTGTTACAGTGTTCTGTTAAAGGGTTTTGTTTTAGTGCTCTGATATGACTTATCACTTAATTCGTCTTTTCATTGTTACCTACGTATCTACTGAACTGAAGCAAATAGTTTATTAATTGCAATTAGGGAAAGAAAGGTATAATTTGTTGGCGGGTAGTGTAGCGGTTAGAGCCTCTGACCAATTACCTACAGGTTGCTAGATTGAATCCCAGAGCTGGCAGGGTGAAAGTGGGTCCTTGAGCAAGACATTCAACCCTAGTTGCTCTGGTTAAAAGTGTCTGCTTATGAAATGTGGTGATAAATTGAGAAAGACCCCTGTGTGTGTGTGTGCTGTCGAGGTTAATAAAAGTGTCTGTTTTCCTCCCTCCAGGATCAGAGGAAGAGTCTGGTGTGTGAAGACTAACTTGCATCCCCAACGTCACGCTGCTACTTACACAGGAGCCGCAATGGACAAATATAATATGTTATTGGCGGCCATCTTTTTAAGTCTTCGGAATAATTCCACATTTAAATACCTGCATTCAGACCACACTTCCCTGGATCCCCCAGTCAGTGCTTGGAGATCCTTCTGTTGAGCAGATGATGTCAAAGTGTTTAACTCTAGAAGATCACCTGACTGGGAGATCCTGGAGAGACAAGGCCTCCATCACAAATGGGAAAAGTTTCACCTTGTTGTTTTGTTTTTGTTTTGTAGATTACAGGAAGAATTGAATACCAACATGATATTACAAGTTCCCAGGTCGTCTTAGTTATCACACTGAATGATCGCAGCTCAGGGCTTGAGCTTCGGTCCTCAGAACGAATCTCCTCGGCCATCTCCCTCACTGGAAATCTCATCTATAT
Organism: Esox niger; assembly: GCA_016801105.1. NCBI lineage: Eukaryota > Metazoa > Chordata > Actinopteri > Esociformes > Esocidae > Esox > Esox niger. The sequence goes on from JACXGJ010017169.1 coordinate 3,210, forward strand.
AGCTCAGCCAGAGGTTTCATGCTCTGGTCAGCCTACCTCAAAACAGATTCAGAAATGTATCCATCGGCAGGGGTTTCACAAAGGTACTGAGAGCTACAGAACAGAGCATTGAAGCTTCTCTCTGGGCAATGTGCCCTTTGGGGGGAATAAAACCGTTATTTTGTTAGTTGGCAGTGTAAGCGGAGATCATTGTCTGTGATAACTAGAAGCTGGCATGGGGACTGTTGGTTAATTCCATAATGGCAGCTGTTTTCATCACATTGTGTCTGTTTTATAGTTCAGTCTGTCGTTTTGTTTTCACCGTTGAAAGAAAGAACCTGACTGACTGAAGTGTGTTATTTTTACAAGCGATTTCTTTTTGCTAATGTCATTTACTCATGTTGCCCATGGTTACCTATTACTTTTGATCTGAGTGTTGATTTGGCGGCCAGTGAAGGTGGGTGGGGCCTTCCAGACAGACCTGGGTTCACACTGCTTTTGATAACTCTCAAAAATATCAAATGTGCTAGAGTGAACTTTGTCTGGCTCCACGGGAAATTCTTTGAAGTCCCAAAAGTCAAACTTTTTATATTTGGTGTGCTTGTGGGTCAGGCTGAAATATCCACATTCCCAAACTATGTGAAATATTTTAAATAGTATTTGAACCCAGGCAGGTCTGCCTCCAGAACAGCACACAGCGTGAGTGGAGCTTCGCTCGGCTCAGGAAGGACATGTTGTCACCCCTGACCTTAAAACCTGTGATCTTGTACACAACCCAATCAGTGTCCGCCAGCAAAGATGTTTCCGTCTTTGTTCTTCCCATCTACCAGCAGCAAAAGCTCACCAATGGTGCTCTTATCTTGCAACATTGTAGCAAAATATTAAATACAGAATTACTATGTAATAACTGGAGGAAAGCCATGATAAGTCATTCGACATTGAGGACATTATTCACTACAAAACATGCACAACAAATCAAACAAACGTGTGGCCTTAAATTAGCTTCGGCAAACGTCAAAGAAGGCCTGGAGGCCTGGTTGGTCAGTTAAGCACTTTCCCCTGATTTAAAAAACAAAACACTGGAACAATATTAAATGTGCATAAATGTACCCTACACTATAATATAATGTATAATGACTGTATAGGTGAAGGTCAGTGAGAATGTGAAAGGAGACTACACTTAGTCTTAGACATTAAACAATACATTAAACAATTAAATATAACTATTGATCCCCAGAGTATTTACTACAGAGTCAGTAGCACTTATAAGAACCGGTACATTTAATCTGACTGAGCTATTAACATTGGTTCGATCAGTTTCTTCAATCGTGCCATGTGGATTTTGTTTTCAAACAGGTTAGTTACTTCCTGTTGACGGGCTGACAGCTATTCTTTTCTATCAGTAAATAAACTAATACTTTAAGCTCTTGTTATTTTACCAAAGAAACACAGTTTTGGATGGAAACAACCTGTGCCTTGTATTCAATTCAAACCCCAACAAACTGTCATGCCTAACAAGTAAAATGAAATAATGAGATGGTAAGTCAACTTACCAGACAGTCGTTAACGACACAGCCTTATATACGGTTACCTCCATTTTAATGTGTTGTAGAGACGGATTCTCCAGCTATAAATTCAGGTTATATTTTTCTGTTGTATGTTTAGTGTGGAGTAGTGTCCTATTCTCTTTAGGTCAAACCAGACACAATGTCTCCCGTTCGAACAACAGTGAAACATCTGTTTGGATTCCAGGCTAGCCTGAGCTGAAAATGACTGGATCAATACCACAACCAGCACTTTGGCTTTGTTAAACCATTTTTAACAGGAAACATTTTAAGCAAGTAATCAAAGCACTCAAATAATTGTAATGACCAGTATAAGACAATATGACACTTAAAATCAATGGAATGTCTCTGTCACATTTGGGGCGATTTTATTGTCCTCTTTAGGGTTCTTGTGTTTTTTTGTTTATTTTGTTTGTTTTTTAATGCATAATGAGCTGAAACTGCTTTTTCTAATAGAGCCTAATCCCTATAGAAATGGAAGGGATCTGTCAGTATATTTTGGATACTTTGTGTAAAAAAAAGAGAAAGACAAAAACAGAAATGAAATAAAGTGTTGTATTTTATATATAATAGAACATTTCAATATGGTGATGTCACTAATATATTTATTTACTAATATATTTATCCATTTTTGTCCAGGTTCTGAAACATAATACATGGTCTCTGTAGAGAAACTAAATCTATATGATACTAAATGCCAACACAGATGTAACAACCTGGCTTCATTCCAATTATATGCAAATAAATTATTTTGAAATAAAAACCTCTGTTGCTGTATAAAATTATTTATTTTTCGGACATAATTCTGCAGTCATCATTTGAATAAGAATGATCATTATGTTGTCAGTGGTGAGTATGTCTTTGACAAAAATACCAACTGTTGAATGGAAGCTGTTGAATGTGATAGCATGGGGATGTTTCCCAGCGATAGCATGGGGATGTTTCCCAGCGATAGCATGGGGATGTTTCCCAGCGATAGCATGGGGATGTTTCCCAGCGATAGCATGGGGATGTTTCCCAGCGATAGCATGGGGATGCTTCACAGCGATAGCATGGGGATGTTTCACAGCGATAGCATGGGGATGTTTCACAGTGATACCATAGGGACGTGACACATAGGGATGTCACACAGTGATAGCATAGGGACGTTACACATAGGGACGTCACACAGTGATAGCATATGGACGTCACACAGTGATAGCATATGGACGTCACACAGTGATAGCATAGGGACGTCACACAGTGATAGCATATGGACGTCACACAGTGATAGCATAGGGACGTTACACATAGGGACGTCACACAGTGATAGCATATGGACGTCACACAGTGATAGCATATGGACGTCACACAGTGATAGCATAGGGACGTTTCAGATTGCTTTGAATTTGCTGTCAACATGTCATATTTGGTGATTGAAATAGGTGTACAATCTTGGTTTTAAATGTCTTTAGGCGATGTCGTCCAACAGTAAACAAGCAGTAGGACATGTTGTAGCAGCACAATGGAGGTGTCGTGTCAGTAAACAGTGAGGTTGCCCCTGGCATCCTGGTCCTTCTCGATGGCCTCAAACAAAGACTTGAAATTTCCAGCACCAAAGCCCTACGGTGTGAACACACGGAGGTCAGTCATTGACATGTATTTGCACATTTTTGTTTTAACATTAGAGATTTACATGATTCCGTGTAAGTTGTAAAGTTAGGCTAAAGGATTGCTTAGTTTTTCCCTGTGTTTTGATCTTGTGCACATTGTAGTTGCGATGAACTGGCCAGATCAGGACAGTATCAGGACGAGGAATACATGTTAGTACTAAGTATAAACCAGGCCACTGAAAGTCTTTGGTAATTCTGAAGGAGAAAGTCTGTGGTCTTTTGATCCTGAATTACTGAAAACAAAAAAATCCATCAAGGGTTTTTATATTTTATCGCCAGTTTGTCTAAGAACAAAACAAGTAACTTATTGGTTCCAATTAATCGTGTAAATATTTTTAGGGGTAATGAAAAGATGGTGAAGGACAAGGTTGTTTTTGTGTTTTTTGGTGTGGTGTAGTTCACCCTTTTACAGTTTTAGGAATAACCAACTGAATCCACTAGATCAAGACCCACCACCTCCAGGCTGAAACGCTCGCACGTGACCCGGGAGCCTGTTACAACAGGAAGGTGACAGCTCTCATGGTCACAATCCAAAGTGCCAAAGGGGGAAACTAAATTCACAACTGCAGCTCAGTTCCAGCTCCCCAGCCTACAATTGGTCTCTAATCTCCATCTGTGATAGATTTACTGGTCCTTTGCAACTCTCAGTTCTGTGACGTTCATCTTGGGTGGGAGCCATAACAGGTGTTAAGGCCATTCTGGGCTGCCGCTTTTATGGACTTCTAAGATCCTGTGGCAAATGTGTGTGTTCGAGAGGGATTCATAGAAAGGGAGGCGTCTGAGCTAAACCAAAAGAAATGGCCAGTAGTATTCATAAAAGTGTCTCAATATTTTCCATTTTAATAAATAAAAATGTATATATATTTTCTACTATTAGAATCCAGATAGTGTGTGTCCTTGATGACTAAAATGAAGATGTTTGAGAGTGTTTGTGGAGGGAAATCGAATGTGGTTGAGGATTCTTATGATCTGATGAACTTACAAAGTGGTTGTGACGCTGGATGACTTCCAGAAAGAGGGTTGGTCTGTCCTGCACAGGTTTGGTGAAGATTTGGAGAAGGTAGCCTTTGTCATCAAAGTCCACTAAAATCTTCAGTTCCTTGACGAAGTCAAGACAGAGAAAGAATGAAACAAGCATGAAGACGGAAAAGGATTAGCTCCGATTACCAATATAGCCAGGACCCTCAAGATGTCTGTCCTTAATCCTGAAAGTCACTGGCCTTTCCTAGTTCCAAAGAAATCTTGTAGGGGATCCGACTGAAGACATTTTTGCTATTCCCTTTCAATGTGTTTTGAGAGAGAAGACCGAGGAGAGGATTGTGAGGAATCACAAGACAGATTGATGGAGAAAAGCCCCAGTATGCGGTGCAGACATTCATTGACAATATGTGAATAAAGCCCTGATGCCCTATTTACCTGTAGCCTCTTTAGGTCCTCCTTCACCTTGATCTTAGCGGTCTTAAGTTTCTCCCTGAGACTCTCGTAGTATGAATCAGGGGCCGACAGGAATTCCATCCCCCGGGCTCTAAGATTCACGATCTGTTTTTAGGGTTGGATGAAGACAGATGGATGATGAGCACAGTCTGCCTGTAACTACTTGCTTGGGTTCCAGAAGAAGAGGAGAATTGGTGGATGGAGCTGATGATTATGCAGTGTTTACAATGCTTTCATTTGCCCTGAGACATTTCTGTATTCTATTTTCTGGTGCACTGAATGGAACCGGTCTTGGCTACACTGTGAAATGCTTAACAACAAACCTTTAACAGTTAAATAGACAAAAAACACATTAAAACATGCAGAACCACCATGTTTCAGTGGGCCTTGTCTGTGCTTGTTCAGTTGGGCGGTCTCTTTAAGCATTGAGCCTAGTGGCCTGGGGTGTTCTGCCTCTGCCTCTGCCTCCAATGCATGGGTACTGCCACGGACCGGCTTTGAACCTGCCTCGCTGCTCACTCAGGTAAAACCCCTTCCCTCTATCTCTACCTCTATCTCTACCTCAGTCCCGATCAATTGAAGCCTCATGATGCCCCATGAACACATATGTCAAAAACACTGAAACTGAATTGTAAAGGAGCAGTGTATAAACCAGTGTTTCCTTCTGGTGTGTGGGGCTTACTCACAGCTGAGATGATGTCCGACGTGTTCAGGGCGATGTGCTGGACCCCAGGGCCTCCATTGTAGTCACAGTACTCCTGTTGAAATAAGGCAACAATCGATTCTGGATCATAACTCACACACACACACACACACACACAAACACACAGGTTAAAGGGCAAGGAGGTTAAACCTGGATTTGTGACTTCTTCTTGCCGGGGGCCGGTTCGTTGATAGGCATCTTGATGGTCTCCTCATAGTTGGTGACCACGATGGACCTCAGGGAGCTGTACTGAGTGTGGATCTGCTTGTCGTCAATCGACCAGAAGCGGTGGAATAACAGGCAGTTCTGATACCTAGAGACATGGAGACATGGTTCATTAACCCTCAAGCTGCTTATCTCATTAGGCTCAAATGTCTTTCTCTTCCTCAACTTATTGCCTTCCTCTCATACAGTTTTGCCTGCAAGTGTAATGTGACCTGAAAATCTACAAAAAACAGCACCTCTTTAGACGGATTTCTGTAAACTGTGAGCTGTTTTAATCTATGGACAGCGACCCCGGATGTTGTTCTGCTCTTTCAGCCCCCGTCTCTCTGCCCTGTCAGCTGTGTGCGTGTGACCTGTGGGTTCCTTACCAGTCTGATACCGGCACCATGGCGTCATCCGGCTGGTTTCCAACAACATGATCAATGAAGTGTAGAAGTCCTGGTGGCCTGGATGGGGGGGGGGCAAACACCATGTTATAGGTGGTTTGTATGACTGACAGGATTTTAGAGGATAGTACACCTGACAGATCTTTCAGAGGCTGGTAAGACTGACAACATTTTCAGAGCATAGTATGCCGGACAAAGTTTTAGAGGATAGTACACCTGATAGATTTTTTAGAAGTTAGTATGCCTGACCGATTTTCAGAGGATAGTACACCTGACAGATTTTTCAGAGGTTAGTACGCTTGACAGATTCTTCAGAGGTTAGTACGCTTGACAGATTCTTCAGAGGTTAGTATGCTTGACAGATTTTTCAGAGGTTAGTATGCCTGACAGATTTTTCAGAGGTTAGTATGCTTGACAGATTTTTTTTGAGGATAGTATGCCTGACAGATTTTTCAGAGGTTAGATTGCCTGACATCTTTTTCAGAGGTTATGGTAGGGTTAGATCATTTCTTTTTCAAACTCACAGTGTGGGCAGCAGGCAGTCCTTGGTTAGAGGTGCCTTGTATCCAGGCAGAAACAGGCCCTTGTAGGGTCCCACATATTCAATGAGTGTGTGTGTTGTGTCGCCATACTGGGACAAGATGGAGATGAGAGGTGTTGGTTTACAATGACTGTGATCAAATGTATTTATATTTTGGGCAAACGGAGTGGGAGGAGGATAGAAAGAGGACTCACCGTTTGAATAACAGCATACTTGACTTTGCCGTGGCCGTCTTGTTCAATCCAAGGCTCCTTGACCACCACTGCACCTCGCTCTTTGGCTGTCTGCGAACGGTTTCACAACGCTGTCACAGCAAAAACACACAATGACGCCCCCTGCAGTCCCCCACCCACATGGCGCCAGACCCTTTCCCCGGGCCCACCTCGCTACAGCAGCTGCCCCTTGGGTCATTCGCTCGATACACCTTATGGAAGTTCCCGCCTCCCTTTGGCTTTTGTTGACATGAGAGAAACCATGGCAAAGAAGGATGGGCCCCGGCTGTATCAGCAGGTCAGAGTGTACCGCTCACTACGCCAGGTTCTTGGGTTTGATCCCGAACAGAGAGCCATTAGATCTAGTGTTTTTCAAACTCCTCTGTCAAACACACCGTGCCTGTCGGTCCTGTCCTCCTTTCCACCCCTAATCACCAGATGGCCTCAGGTCATGGAGTCTCTCTGGCTCACCAGTGGACATTGTCCCTGCGTTGGTGGGTGTGTGTGTGTGTGTGTGTGTGTGCCAATATGTTTTTAACGCCTTAAGGTACTTTTCACTGACCTTAACCAGGAAGTCCATGTCCTCTACTTGGAAAGCGATGTCTTTCACCCCGTCTCCATGTTTCACTAAATGTTGCCCCATTTCTGAGGGAGAAAAAACCTTTGAAACAGGAACTTTGCTCTATGGTTGTCTTTGATACTTTGTTTTATTGTTTCTGAAATCTCTGAGAAGAAGACAAACCTTCATTTCCTGGATTCAGGGCAGATTCAAAGACAAATAATATCTGGGTAGGGTTCAGGAGGTACAGACAACAGAACTGGTCAATACATAATTTGATAATAAAATCACTCAGTGGTTTTGAAAGCCAGAGACAGAGGAACAGTTCCCCACGCACAGACTTGCCTGGTCTATAAAGCAAAGAACTACGAAGCTCTTTCAATGTAAACTGTTAAGTCTAGGATTTGGACTGCCATGCGTCTGGGAAACCGGTTCTGTGTGTCCAGAAATGGGTATGAGTTAATGTATACTACCTTATCCTGCTTGATGACATGGGACACCACCTCCCGACTGCCGGTCTCCAAACCCTTATAGGCCAGCGGCTCAAAGCCCATCTTATCACAGTAGAACACAGCTGCCTGGGAGGACAGTAGACACTGACTTCACAACCCATTTATAACACATACCCGACACAGTCATTAGCCATTAATGACCCATACCCGACACAGTCATTATCCATTTATAACACATACCTGACACAGTAATTAGCCATTAATGACCCATACCCGACACAGTCATTATCCATTTATAACACATACCCGACACAGTCATTAGCCATTAATGACCCATACCCGACACAGTCATTATCCATTTATAACACATACCTGACACAGTAATTAGCCATTAATGACCCATACCTGACACAGTCATTAGCCATTAATGACCCATACCCGACACAGTCATTATCCATTTATAACACATACCTGACACAGTAATTAGCCATTAATGACCCATACCCGACACAGTCATTATCCATTTATAACACATACCTGACACAGT
>JACXGJ010017170.1:0-11462 GCA_016801105.1 Esox niger
AAACAACACAGCATTCCTAGAAAAACACCTGCTGCCTACAGTCAAATTTGGTGGTGGTTCCATCCTGCTGTGGGCCTGTGTGGCCAGTGCAGGGACTGGGAATCTTGTTAAAGTTGAGGGACGCATGGATTCCACCAAATATCAGCAGATTCTGGAGACCAATGTCCAGGAATCAGTGACAAGGCTGAAGCTGCGCCGGAGCTGGATCTTTCAACAGGACAATGACCCTAAACACTGCTCAAAATCTACTAAGGCATTCATGCAGAGGAACAAGTACAACGTTCTGGAATGGCCATCTCAGTTCCCAGACCTGAATATTATTGAAAATCTGTGTTGTGACTTAAAGAGAGCCGTCCATGCTCGGAAACCATCAAACCTGAATGAATTAGAGGTGTTTTGTAGAGAGGAATGGTCCAAAATACCTCCAACCAGAATCCAGACCCTCATAGGAAGCTATAGGAAGCGTTTAGAAGCTGTTATTTCTGCAAAAGGGGGATCTACTAAATATTGAGTTATTATTTTTGATTGTAGTGCCCAAATTTATGCACATGCCTAATTTTGTTCGAACAATTATTGCACACTTCCTGTAAATGGTATGAACTTCGTTTCACTTCTCAAATATCACTGTGTTTGTCTCCTATATGATATATTTAACTGATTTTTTTTATCCTAAGAACCAACGATTTATGAAGGAAAATCATGGAAATTAACAAGGTTGCCCAAACTTTTGCAGACCACTGTATGGTGGCAATTCAAGTTTCATGTTAACGTTTATTTGTCAAATCAACCGAATAACACAGTTTCATCATACACAATGAAATTCTTGTAACATGACACCCGACATCTACATAGTAAGAATTAAAAAGAATATATATAAAGCAAAATAAAGCAAAACAAGTACGAAAAAACTGAATAAAGTGATAATATACAAAGCGCTGAAAAAATAGCAGCAAATGAAAAAGAGTGCTGGTAACAAGCAGCAAAATGGAAAGTGATGATTATAGATATGGCAAGTTTGGCAATAATATACATACATTATATACATATACAGTCCCCTCCAAAAGTATTGGAACGGTAAGGCAAATTCCTTTGTTTTTGTTGTTCACTGAAGACATTTGGGTTTGAGCGCAATCCGTTGAGCGATTGGCTAGGTGCCTCTGGGTATGGTTCTGTACGGTTTGCCTGTGCGGCTTTGGGACTTACTCCCGGTTGGGGCTTTGCGGCTGTTCTTTTTTCCCCATCTGGACATCGTCCCTGTGTGGTGTGGTGCTGACAGTGTCACAGTGAGCTTCGGGGAATCAATCATGCGTTTCTTTTTCCCCTTGGGCCTGTGTTTTTCTGTGCTGCTTGTCTGAGTGTCTGTCTGTGCGACGGTTTCATCTAGGAAGTTTTTACTGATTGAGGAGGTGCCGGATGGGTTGGTGTCCTATGTGCGTTCGTTTGGGATTGTTCATCAACAAGCGTGATGGAAGCGGGTTGGTGGGGCAGACAGTGTTCTGTGCTTGTTCCGTCCTGTTGAGCACTTGTCTCTTTGGCGAGGTTGGTGACCGGCAGGCTCGCTCGCTTTGCCCTAAACCATCATGAGCAAATCCCCTATGGGCAAAGCTTCACGAAATAGAATAGAAATAAAATAGTTACTTTCATGACTCCAGTTATGAGTGGAGCATCGCCCATAGGGTTCATGCCCTGACCGGACTAAGGAGTGTCAGGAGACAGAAGCCAACAATACCCTTGAATGTTTGCGTTGTTACAGACACAAGGTGACACACACAGATGAAAATTACCTTTTAAGTTGAATTTCCCCCACTTGTGGCATTTTAAATTGCAATGAGTGTCTGTGTATAAATATTCAATGACTTTGTACGTTTCTGTGGATACACTGACCAGGTTAGATACTGAGCCATGGGGAACAGAAAGGAACTGTCAAAAGACTCACATAACAAGTAATGGAACTTAATAAAAATGGGAAAGGATATAAAAGGATATACAAAACCTTGCAAATGCCAGTCAGTACTGTTCAATCCCTATTTACTAAGTGGAACATTTGGGGATCTCTTTATACCAAGCCAAGGTCAGGTAGACCAAGAAAGATTTCAGCTAAAATTGTGTGAAGAATTGTTTGGGATACAAAGAAAAACCCACAGGGTATCATCCCCACTGTGAAGCATGGTGGTGGCTCATTGATGTTTTGGGGGGGTTGAGCTCTAAAGGCACAGGCAATATTATGAAAATCTATGGCAAGATGAATGCCGCATGCTTTTAGAAAATACTGGTGGACAATTTGCATTATTCTGCACAAAGCTGCACATAGGACATTCTTGGACTTTCCAGCACCCCAATGACCCTAAGCACAAGGTCAAGTTGACCCTCCAGTGGTTGCAGCAGAAAAAGGTGAAGGTTCTGGAGTGGCCATCACAGTCTCCTGATCTTAATATCATCAAGCCACTCTGGAGTGATCTTAAACATACAGTTCATGCAAGACGACCAAAGACTTTTCATGACCTGGAAGCATTTTGCCAAGACAAATGGGCAACTATACCACCTGCAAGAATTTGGGGGCTCAAAGACAAATATTACAAAAGACTGCATGCTGTCATTGATGTTAAAGCAGGCAATACGCAGTATTAAGAACAAAGGGTATGCAGAACAGTGGTCAGTTCATTTTTGCCGGACCACATAAGCAGGGCCGGCTAAGAAGAGCGAATGTCTCTTACTGGGTGAGTGAGTGATTCACTGACTGACTACCCCTTGTTAAATAGAGTAGTGATTAGAGTAGCGGACTTGTGAACTATCAACGTGTTCTCAGGAAACCATGTAGACTATTATACGAAAATCCATGGCACACGATTTTGTATGAAATGTCACGTTAAGTTAAGTTACATTACTATGCAGCACCAAAACGTATGATACTTTACGAAATGCAATGAGCAACAACGCCAACATTTTTGCTCCCTGTTAATTTACATAGTGTTTAATATCTGTCATTGTTACACATCTTTTAGGTGAACACAACTAATTTTTACCATTTGAAACTAAGTTAAACTGCTATAGAAACATATTTTACTAGCAACGTGTTGACTGTCCACTTCCTGCAATTCCTATATCAAAAGACTAGGTGGAGGAATTCTTCCATGATAATACATTTACATTTTGCACTTGGTAAGAGAAAGTGAAAGTAATGTTTAACTGTTCAGTAAGTAGGGCTGCCAGTAAGATGAAGACGTCATGGTGCTTATGTTTTGGGATTCAATACATATTATTGACAACAGGTAAGCTACAACAACATTCCTCAGTCCTATAACTCTATTTAAATCATATGATGTCAATATATTTAATAATTTGACATACATTTCACTCTAGTGTAATTAGGGTTCCAAAACCAGGGACAAGAGCGCAGGCTCAACATTGAATGTCCTATTAGGAACTCTGCAGTGTCATGTGTGATTTGTTGTTTACAAAGCATGGTTTATGCACCTGTTTCAGGAAACTGCTGAGGTTTGGGTGCAGGAAAAAGGTTTGAATGAGTTTTTACAATGTTTTGAGAGAAACACAGATACTAATCAACATTGTATCCAAGGATCATTTTGTTCTGGTTTGTCATCCCATATCTGATTGTAAGGTATCACCCATCTCTCCATGTGTACAATTAAAGTCCCAGTGAAGTTATGTAGAATATATTATTTTTTGAACACAATAGGTGATGACAGACTGAGAACCAGCACAACCAGAAACCTTACTCTTAACTCTTACGGTGTCTAACAAGCCTTAGAAGTGGTTGACGCTAAAGTATTTTAACAACTGAATGTCCGAAGATTATCATAATGCTCGTTCTGTGTTTGCTCTATATGCTTTCTTCCAGTTCAGGCAAAATAAAACTGTTTGTGTACTTCATAATGTAAGTATGAAATGACATTTTTGAAATGTATGATTCCTTAATTAACAACAAATGAAACTGAGATAAATAATACACTGCTCAAAAAACATAGGGAACACATAATTTGCGCAGTACAACACTGAGTCACTTAATCCTCAGGGATATCAATCTATCCAGTTAGGATGTATAAACAATTGTGAATCAGTGTCACCTGTTTAGGTGAGGGTGGCATGAGGGACCAACATCTTTAGTAGGACCTGTGCTCACAGTCCAGCATCTTGCAGCTCGATTAACATTCACCACAGAACACCAGAATTGGCAGGTCTGCCACTGGCACCCCGTTCTCTTCACAGATTAGAGCAGGTTCACACTAAGCACAATTGCCCGATGTGAAAGTGTCTGGAGATGATGATGTGGTTAAGCTGCCTGCAACATCATCCAGCATGAACGGTTTGGCGGTGAGTCAGTGATGCTTTGGTAAGGCATATCCTTGGAGGGTCACAAAGACCTCCATGTGCTAGCAAACAGTACCCTAACTGCTGTAAGGTACCAGCATATGGTCAGACCCATTGTCAGACCTCACTCTGGTGCAGTGGGCCCTGAGTTCTTCCTTGGGGCCCACTGGACAATGCCCAGCCTCATGCTGCCAGAGTGTGTAGGCAGTTTCTAAATGACGAAGGCATTGATGCCATCGACTGGCCCTCATGTCCCCTAGACCTGAATAACAAAGTCAATGCGAGCCAATACATCGGAGGAAACGCTCACATTGCCATTTGAAACTAAGGTAAACTGCTATAAAAATATATTTTGCTAGCAACGTGTTGACTGTCCACTTCCTGCAATTCCTGTATCAGAAGACTGCTGAGGTTTGGGTGCAGGAAAAAGGTTTGAGTTTTTACAATGTTTTGAGAGAAACACATGCTAAAGGAAACTTTCCAACCTGTCACGTTCCCCATCACAGGATTCCTTGGATTCCGTTTGGGATCTGTTTAGCTAATGCTTTTTGTGATTAACACCTTATATTGATAGATTCATGTTTAATTATGATTTCCAGATGTCTCTGCCTCTATTATGGCTCTCAGTGCAGCTGAGAGACAAAAACAGTGCAGTGCGTGTTGAGATGCAGATCCTTAGAGGTGGCAGAAGTACCTAGAAAATGAGCGGAGATAGAGACAGAATATAGAGCAAGAGAGAGAAAAAAAACAGTTATTTAATTGTGTGAGGTGAATTTCATCTAAGAAAAAATTCTAGAAAGAAAAAGAAAAACTGAAAAGAAAAGGCAGAGGCTGAAGGAAAGTCCGATTCAGTCACACAGCCAGTGCAGCAGTCGTGGCTGTGGGATATTAAGTTAGAAATAAATTTTAAAAATCTGAATAGTTAAGCATATATTAAATGTAAGGAACATAAGATTTGATATGCACTAAGTAACAATATGTTTTATGACTTATTTCACAATGTGAAAAAGGACAGCAGTCTTCCAGAAAAAAAGAGATAGACTGTAAAGACATAGACAGTCTCAAGAAACTATTGAACCGTGAATGAGGACAATCTAATACATTTTGGAATAGAATGTTTAGATAAGAATAAATCCCCTAGATCAAAAGTGAAAGAGTTAACAAAAACAGACTAAAGTATACCCTCAAATCAGAAAAACATGAATCTATCATAAAGCCTTGATTGCTCATATCAGGATGAAGTACTGCAAAGCTAAAAAGGAAAAAACGACTAATCTCAAAATTGTAAAAATGTACAAGCTACAGGGGTTTGGAGAGAAGGCCCTTCGATTTTCAAAAAAGCGTTGCAGTCTTGTTCAAACTGAAAACCTCTGTAAATTTAACTAACATCCAACAAATTGATTTAATGCAGATTTGAAGTCCAAAGTTAAATATTTTGAGACAATGTAAGTCGAATTAATACTAGACGAAAACTAACACCAGGAATAAGGTGAAGAAGCAAAAAAGGTTTCTCGTTCACACCATTGAAAACCTGCATGAGAAATTCCTTTTTGAGAATCTGAATAAATTATCATATTCCCTTTTTTGCCATCCCACTCTGTCTGACCACCACACAAGCCAATGCAAAATCCATGAAAATCAAAGATAAAACTGTTGATCTCCAGTTTTGATGGCATGGTGAAGGTTGCATTCACTCAGACTAGATGAGTAAAAGGGTCACTGTCAAGATCACTGTGAAGAAAACAATAGAAGATACAAAGGACAGCCTTTTTTTTAGCTTTCCCACAACCCTCTCCACAATTTCAAATGACACATATTAGACATTGATCAGCAGAACACATATTGTTGGGAGCTACAAAAAACATCTCAAGAGGAGGCATTGATTCACATCGACTTCTCTGAGAAATACATGTGCAAATAAAAAAACTCAGAGATCCAATCCCTCCATTTTGGCTCATCTCATAAACAGGCAACTTTACACACCAGTGTTCTATATATAGGTGGGGAAAATAACCTATTTGCATGAGCACAGTGCCAGCATCAAACACAAAAGCCCCCTAGTGATACGGGAATGCTTGGAACTGGTGCTGGGTTATCTTCAATCCGCACAGCCTCAATTGTCAACTCAAAAACATTTCAGTAATGGCCCCTGTACACAATACACTCAGATGGGTACCTTCTACCTTTTCGGCACAGAGCTGTCCAAACGTGGTCTCAAAGATGGCACCTAGAACTTTTTGAAGCAAGTCATGGTAAGGGGGCCCCGGATGGCATGGGTGGAAATTTGATTAGAATGGCTGACAAGCTGGTGGCGTGGTTGTGACATACCAGATGCTCATGAGTTAAATACGGCCCTGACAGAAATCTACACAAATATGAAGCTGTTTTGAGTAGAATAGGAAGAAGTGGAAAAGGCAGTAGAGAGAATGCCAGGTGAATTCCGCTAGTGCCATCCACAATGAAGATACATCAACACATCACATTTTCCTCATTAACCCTAACCTTCACACTAGTTTCCACCCCGTCACAGGATCATATTGTTTGTAAATGAGAAAACATATATATTTTAATGTCCTCCCATGTTTATATTAAGTAGACTAATCAAATTAATGAAAATGTAATTTGCAAGCTTAAGAATTAACTGAACTTTGGATGAAAACATGACACGACTGACAGGCTAAATTCATTTTTCAAGATAAAGTATCAACAATTTTAATAAATTACAAACTTTTTGTCTATGGTTTTCCAAAAAAGGACATTAAAATAATATGAAAATATAATATTTCTTCATAAATTCTATGATTTATCGCCTGTGTTATGAGTATTGTCCATGATGGGATGGAAGAAAAATGGCTTACATATCTGAAACAAATTAGTTGAATTAAAAATTATTTTGGTGGGAGGTGGAGGAAAAAAATATGCTCTCTTGAAGTATTAAAAAATCTGTTTGCTTTTGTTGAAAATTCTGAAAAAAACTGAATGACTCATCTCGCTCCCCCTTTAATCCATACAGAGACATAATACAGTGGGTGATTTGGTGCACAAAAAACAAACCTCGCTCCTTCAGGCCAATTATTTGCACAGGCCAATTATGTGTAAAAGTCTGGCAAACAACCTTTTATACCAACATTTTATACACTTTTGGGTGACCAAAGTATGCAAGAAGTAGGTGAGGATGTCAGCAAAACCACTGTACAGAGGCTGGACTGCAAGATGCCAAAACATTAGTTTGCCCAAAAAACAGCATGGACTAAAAAGTACCTTTAAGAGCCTGCAGAGTTGTGGAAACATTTTGTTTCCAATGTGACATATTAACATGTACAAAAGTATAGGCAATAGGAGAGTGTGGATAAATAAAAGAAGGTGGTATACTACCTGATCAGACCACCTGATCTGTTAGTTCCTCTTTTTATCCACACTAATAAAGAACTCATCTAGATAATGCAGCAAGAATTTGACTGGAAATACTTGTGAAAATCTTCACATGAATAGTTTTAAAAAGTTTTGAAAATTCGATGCTCAACCCAAAACGGCCAATGAACCTAGCTTTTCAGCGTCTAAAGAAAATGTTTGTAAATGGTATTAGCGTTTACAGTGGATAAAAGTCTACACAAACCCTGAGAAAATGCCAGGTGTTTGTGATGTAAAAAAATTTGACATGTCAGAACTTTTTTGACCTTTAGTGTTACCTATCACATGAACATTTCAATTGAAAAACAAACTGAAATCTTTGAGGAGGAAAAATTAAAATGAAAACTCAAAATAATCTGGTTGCGTAAGTGTGCACACCCTTAAACTAATACTTTGTTGAAGCACCTTTTTATTTTATTACAACACACAGTCTTTTTGGGTAGGAGTCTATTAGCATGGCACATCTTGATGTGGCAATATTTGGCCATTCTTCTTTGCAAAAGCGTTCCAAATCTGTCAGATTGCAAGGACGTCTCCTGTGCACAGACCTATTCAAATCACCCCACAGATGTTCAATTGGATTCAGGTCTGGGTTCTGGCTGGGCCATTCAAAAACATGGATCTTCTTCTGGTCAAGCCATGCCTTTGTGTACTTGGATGTGTACTTTGGGTCGTTGTCATGCTGAAAGGTGAACTTCATCTTCAGCTTTCTAACGGACGCCTGAAGGTTTTGTGCAAAAATTGCCTGGTATTTGGAACTGATCATAATTCCCTCCACCCTGACTTGGGCCCCGGTTCCAGCTGAAGAACAACAGCCCATGTGCTTTAGGGAGACTTGATGTTTGCTTTTGTTTTTGCAAACTTCCATTGGGCTTGGATGTTTTTCTTTGTAAGAAAAGGCATTCAGTCTTGCCAACCTACCACATAGCCCATTCATATGAAGAATATGGGAGATTGTTGTCACATGTAGCACACAACCATTACTTGCCAGAAATTCCTGCAGCTCCTTTAATGTTGCTGTAGGCCTCTTGGAAGCCTGCCTAACCAGGTTTTGTCTTTTCATCAATATTGGGACGTCCAGTTCTTGGTAATGTCTCTGTTGTGCCATATTTTCTCCACTTGATGCTGACTGTATTCACTGTGTTCCATGGTCTTTTGTACTGATATCTTTCAACAATGAGATCCCTATGTTGCTTTGGGAGCTCTCTGTGGACCATGGCTTTTGCTCTTCGATGCAACTATGAAAATGTAAGGAAAATCCTACTAGAGCAGCTGAACTGTATTTGTGAATAATCAGTCACTTTAAAATAATTTTGAATGTGGTTGGTTAATTCTAAACACAGCCACTTCCTCAGTTATAAGAGGGTGTGTACACTTATGCAACTAGGTTATTGTTTTTATTTTCTCCTCGAAGATTTCAGTTTGTTTTTCAATTGAATTGTTCACCTTATAAGTCACAATAAAAGTGACCAAATGACAATAATAACAATGAAAGTAATTGGTTTTGACCTCCAGCACTGCAGGTGGCTGTACATTGTAAATCACAAAAACAAGATTGTGTCTTTAAATTACAAAACCACGATGGTGGCAAACTACAAATACAAGATGATGGTTTAAAATTACAAAAACAAGATGATGGCATTAAATAACAAAAACAAAATGGTGGCTTTAAATTACAAAAACAAGATGTATGTTACACATACACCAATCAGCCATAACATTATGACCACTGACAGGTGAAAAGAAGTTACAGGGTACCCATGCTAACCCCTGTTTACTGACAAAAGTGTCTACAATGGGCATGTGAACATTAGAACTGGACCACGGAGCAATGGAAGAAGGTGGCATGGCCGGATGTGTGTGCGTCACTTTCCTGCAGAACACATGGCACCAGGATGCATTATGGGAAGAAGGCAAGCCGGCGGAAGCAGTGTGATGCCTTTGGGAAATGTTCTGCTGGGAAACCTTGGGTCCTGCCATTCTTGTGGATGTTAATTTGACATGTACCCCAAAGCATTGTTGCAGACCATGTGCACCCTTTCATGGCAACGATATTCCCTGATGGCATTGGCCTCTTTCAGCAGGATAATGCGCCTTGTTCAGGAATGGTTTGAGGAACACAACAAAGAATTCAAGGTGTTCACTTAGCCTCCAAATTCCCCAGATCTCAATCAAGTCGATATCTCTGGGATGTGCTGGACAAACATTCCAATCCATGGAGGCTCCACCTTGCAACTTATAGGACTTAAAGGATCTGCTGCTAACGTCTTGGTGCCACACACCACTGCACACCATCAGAGGTCTAGTGGAGTCCATGTCTCAACGGGTCAGGGCTGTTTTGGCGGCAAAAGGTGGACCTACACAATATTAGGTAGGTGGTCATAATGTTATGGTTGATCGGTATATGTCCCTATTCATCTCTACATGGAGGGACTACCATATACATGTAAGCAATTTCCCATTGGACCATCTATTCAGCTGTCTGCTTGTGAGGTACATGTTAAGGATAAACTGACCCTTTCCAACACCTTGCACTGGACGTTCCCTCTCTGTGAGAAATATGCAAATACAAATATGCCATAGTATCGTACTAGGCTAAAATCTTGCACGTCAACGGATCGTTAAAATATAATTTAGATGTAATTGTCATTTTCTGCAGGTTCATCTCAAATTCAGATTTTCGGTCCGGCTGACCCAGTCATTGCCCTGGAAGGTGATGACGTAATTCTGCTTTGTTACCTAAAACCCAACATCAGTGCTGAGGACATGATAGTGGAGTGGACAAGAACTGACCTGAAAAAACCACCGAACACGAAAAGGGTCCATCTTTATCGTGACGGTCGATATGCCAATGATGACCAGCTTCCTGCCTACAGGGGAAGGACCTCACTGTTTCTGGAAGAACTCAAGAATGGAAACATCTCACTCAAGCTGTCCACAGTTAAACTCACTGATGCTGGAAGTTACGGGTGCTCCATTCCATTACCGAACAGCCAAGTAAATGGCATCACCATTCATCTTATTGCTGGTGAGTCATTTCAGTGCTACAGTGGTTTCATTGCGTCTCAACTTTTGGCCCATTTCCTCTGTTCCCTTGCTGTTTTGTCATATCTAATTGTATCCATGGTCCGGTTTCTTCACAACAACTACCAAGGGATTTAGGGGTAAATATTATGCTTCCCACCTAGCGAAGCTATTAATGTTCCCCCACAAAGGTCGACAAACCAGAAAGCAATATGTGAAGGCATTCTTTTGGGCATTCTTACTCACCGGGTGACCGAAGTTAGTTTTGCTAATGAGACCAGGAAATCCCTGCGGACAATGCCTCCCCCATTTATGGGCAATGCTTGCCAATTTGCCTCCCATGGTGCTTCTTAGCCAATATGTCAGGCAGTGCCCCAGATGTTAATGTTTATTAGGTCTTATTAGGTCAATTTTTGCTAATGATCATTTCTTTTGCAGCTGATCTTACTCCTCACACATAACCACCTTGCAGAATCCGACACACAGACAGATAGACAGACAGACACACACACACACACACACACACACACACACACACACACACACACACACACAGATGGACACAGAGCCAGACACACAGACAGACATATTCAGACGGATAGACACACAAACAGACACACATTCAGACAGACAGACACATTCAGACACATAGACAAACACTCAGATAGATACACAGATAGATTCACATTCAGACACAC
>JACXGJ010017171.1:0-11461 GCA_016801105.1 Esox niger
TTGGAGCTGCGTATTGGGCTCTTCTTCACATTGCATCAGAACAATGACCCAAAACAAACTGCCAATGCAACCAAGGAGTTCATCG
The DNA here is from genome assembly GCA_016801105.1 of Esox niger. Lineage (NCBI taxonomy): Eukaryota > Metazoa > Chordata > Actinopteri > Esociformes > Esocidae > Esox > Esox niger. Next base: position 86 of record JACXGJ010017171.1, read on the forward strand.
GGGGATGATGTGGAATGTGTTAGACAAGTCAATTTACTGATTTAAATACAGCTTAACATGCATTTCACTTGCTGAAGTGGAGAGTGAAGTCGGAAACAAAACAAGCAAGGAAAATCTCAAGATGGTTGCAGTAAAAGCTTGGCAAAAGGATGATACGAAGATTTTGGTGATATCAGTCGGTCCTATACTCACTATATTGTCTACTGTGCAGCAGATCCTGAAGGCATGTGGATTCATCTTTTGACTCCTGGTAAGATCAGGGCTTACAGTGTGACTGCAGACACCAGAGGTCAATCAATGAACCAAATATTATGAAAATGTTTTTATATACATATTGTAATGTAACAAGTGTGCTGGTTAGACTTACTTTTAATACCCCATAATGACTGAGCAAAAAGGTGTTTAAAGATTTTCTGTTTAAAGTATTCAGAACCCCTTCACAGAGTACTTACTTGAATCACATTTAACAGTGATTACAGCCTCAGGACTTATTAGTTATGACTCTACCTGCTTGACACACCAATACTTGGGGAGGTTTTCTCATTCTTCTCTACAGATCTTCTCAAGCTTTATCAAGTTGGAAGGGTAACACCACTACACATCTTCAGGTCCCTCTGGCTGGGCCACTCATGGAGATTCAGAGACCATTCCCAAAGCCATTCCAGCAATGTCTTGGCTATGTGCTTAGGGTCGTTGTTCATTTGGAATAAGAACCTTCACCCCAGTCTAAAGGGCTGAGTTGTAGAATGCTGCAGAGATGGTTGTCCTTTTGGAAAGTTCTTCCATCTCCCCAGAGTTCAGAGTGGCTATTGACTTCTTGTTGCGTCCCTGATCAATGCCCTTCTCCGCCACCTGCTCAGTGTGGCTCGGCAGCCTGCTCTAGGAAGAGTGTTGTAGTACCAAATCTTCCACATAAGAATAATGGACGTCACTGTGTTCTTGGGGTCCTTTAATGCTGCAGAAGATATCTGGTACCTATTTGTACATTGAGACATTCCTGTCTCAGGGCTCTGTGGAGACAATTCCTTAAATTCGTCATGTTTTGGTTTGGCCTTGATAAAAATTGTCAACTGTTGGACCTTATGTAAACGGGTTTGTGCCTTTCTAAATCATGTCCAGAAATGAGTGTAGAAATGATAATGTAGAAACATAATGGATGATCATCAAGGATGAAGACTGGAAACAGGATGCATCTGAGCTCAATCTGGATTTTCATAGAGTATCTGCATTACTATGTAATTGTTTTATTAATATTTTATATTTTTTAAAGAAATTTACCAACATTTCGAAAAACTGTTCAACTATTGTAGATGGATGAAGGTAAATTTATGTAATCTTTTTTTATTCAAGGCTGTAATGTAACAAAATGTGCCATGAGAAAATATTTCTAATTGAATGTACATATAAAGTTTCACTATTTTGTCATTTTACATTAAGATTTCAAAGCCTATAATTATTCTATCTATGAGTTGTGGAAATGGCTAGCCTGGGAAATGATACAAGAATGTTTTTTTGTTTAAAATGTGACACCCATAACTCACACTTACCTCATGTCTCAACATCTCTTACTTGTTTGGTTTTCATTATTTCACAAAAGGGGACTTTCGATTTCTAGCTCCTCCTTAAATACAGTTCATGTGCTCTTCGTTGAGAGTAGATGCAACATGGTGGATGTCAACCAATATTTCAGCTGGCCTTTTTCTTTCACATCAGAGAAAAGGGGAGGAAGCCACTGTAGACTATTGAGACGCAGCCTTAGTTCCTCTGTTCTGAGGGAGCTGTTACCACAGGGGAGGTGAGATATAAATGAAACAAGAGTGATGCACTTGTTAGCATGAATGTCTATGGCTGATCTTTGCATTGCATACCCACCCTTTGTATGTGTGTTTCCATGAAGGTTACAGACATACCAAATCAGGAAATGTTTTATATGCCTAATTATATAAAAAAATAATAATAATAATAATTACATGTTTAATGTTAACCCGATGCATTATTTTATTACAATTTACGTCAAATAAATAACACATTCTCTACATTTGGACAGCACAAAGTCCCATAACTAGCACTCCCAATGTGGATCATTTTGAAAGTATTTTATCTAAGTGCAAATAAAAAACAATGGTATTTACATTTCTTAATTTAAATATATTTATAAACACAGTTCTCAGTCTGAGTGTTCAAACCATGGCCACTTACTAAAAGCAATTACATCCTTACTGAGAAAGCTACAATGACATCAAGTTATATATTTGCATGGGTTTACTGTGTTGTCATGTATTCTATCCATATCTGCAATGGGGAGTGAAGACAGAGTCGCCTTCTAAACACCACCGCCCATCATCAATCCATCGCACCTGTTGTCCTGTTTAGCGCATCTGATCCTCATCCAGTCATTACCATTCCAGTATATATGTGTCCTCTGTTCCCCCCTGTCTTTGCGTGTTATTGTCTCCACTTATGAGCGCAAGTCAGGTCTGTTAATTAAATATATATGAATATACAGCCTACGTCTTCGTCTCCTACTTCGTCTCCGTCTACCCAAAGAGCTGACAGAATAACACGCCCTAAACGGAGGAAAATGGAGCATTCTGACAATAAAGAAGCCGATGTTGCGGAGCTCGTGCAGGAACACACTAAAATCCTGGCCAACCTAGTCGCTACCATGAATACCCTCGCCCAGGCAATTCAGCGCCTAGAGCTGGCCCGATCCACTCCCGCAGCACCGGCTGTGTTACCTCCTCCCCAGCCTGCACCTCCCGGAGCCGGAGCAATCCGCATCCCGCTTCCCCGGGACTACGATGGGGCGGCGGACCGCTGCCAGGGTTAACTGCTTCAGATAATCATCGCACTCCAGTCGATTCATCCTGCGCCGACCGATGCCCAGAAGATCTCCTCGCTCGTCTCCTGCCTGTCCGGCAAAGCCCTGGAATGGGCCACCGCTGTCTGGAAAACCAAGGGGCCCTTCCAGGGCAGCTACGCCGAGTTCGTCCGCCACTTCCGTGTCGTCTTCGACCATCCACATGAGGGGAGAGAGGCGGGCGAACGACTTTTCCACCTACGGCAGGGGACAAGATCTGCGCAGGAGTTCACACTGGAGTTTCGGACCCTGGCAGCGGGTTCTGGGTGGAACGACCGGGCCCTCTTCGATCATTATCGTTGTAGCCTTCGGGACGACGTCCGAAGGGAGCTGGCTTGTCGAGACGTGAGCCTCTCTTTTGAGCAATTGGTTGAAACATCTATCCATCTCGACAACATGCTGGCTTCCCGAGGACGTCCTAGCGAGGGCCCGGCTGTTCCACCCCACCACCTCGACACCGCCGTCCCCATGGACCTGGCTGTACTCCCGGGCTGAGGGCGAGGAGCTGGGGAACAGAGGGGATCCAGTAAGCGCTGGGGCGGTTCTTCTGCTTCGCGCTACCCCTCTTCCTCCGGCTCGAGAGGCGACAGGAATGGCACTCCCGCATCACCCCAGGTAGCTCATGCCCATTCACCACTTTCCTCTCCACTCACACTCTGCACCGTCCCTGTTGCTTTCCCCGGTTTTCCGTTGCTCTCCCAGTGTAAGGCGCTGGTAGATTCAGGCGCTGCTGGGAATTTCATCGACAGGGATTCCGCGCTACGCGCGCACATTCCCCTCCAGGCCCTTTCCACACCCCTACCCGTGAGAGCGTTGGACAACCGGCCCTTAGGGTCGGGCTTGATAACAGAGCGCACTGTCCCTCTCCTTATGGTCACTAGCGGCAGACACAGCAAAACCATTTCCCTTCACAATCATGGAGTCTCCCACATTCCCCGTCGTGTTAGGTTTCCCCTGGCTGTCCCTCCATGACCCCCTCATCACCTGGTCTAGTCAGGTTCTTTCGGGGTGGTCGCGGAAGTGCCAAGGTAAGTGTTTGGGTGTTTCCGTGGGTTCGACCACGGTGGAAAGTCCAGACAGTGCTCCCGTCGTGCCAATTCCTCCCGAATACAGGGACTTAGCCGCGGTCTTTTCCAAAGCTAAGGCTACTGTTCTGCCTCCTCATAGGCCGGGGGATTGCGCGATAAACCTCCTTGAAGGAGCCGCACTCGCTAAGGGTCGTGTGTATCCACTGTCCCGCACCGAAACTGAGACGATGTCTGCTTACATTACGGAAGCGTTAGGACAGGGATACATTAGGCCCTCCCGGTCACCGGTCTCTTCGAGTTTTTTCTTTGTGAAAAAGAAGGACGGTGGTTTGCGCCCGTGCATCGATTACAGGGCGCTGAATAAAATCACCATTCCGTTCAGTTATCCTCTTCCCTTAATCTCTGCGGAAGTTGAGAGGATGCACGGGGCCCGCTTTTTCACAAAGTTAGATCTCAGGAGTGCCTATAACCTGGTTTGTATCCGGAAAGGTGACGAATGGAAAACTGCCTTCAGTACAACCTCTGGCCATTATGAATATTTAGTCATGCCATACGGTTTGATGAATGCTCCATCAGTCTTTCAATCCTTCAACAACAACGTTTTCAGGGATTTGCTATGGGAGGGTGTGGTTGTGTATATTGATGACATCTTGATATACATGGCTACTCGCGCTGAGCATGTCTTGTTGGTGCGTAAAGTGCTTCCTAGACTGTTGGAACATGAGCTGTATGTGAAAGCCGAGAAGTGTCTGGTTTTCCAGTCGTCTGTTTCCTTTCTGGGTTATCGTTTTTCTCGCACAGGTGTGACTATGGAGGAGCATCACATTGACGCCGTGCGTAATTGGCTGACCCCAACCACGGTGAAGGGAGTGCAACGATTTTTAGGCTTCGCAACTATTACAGGAGGTTTATCCGGGGCTTTAGTCAGGTCGTAGCTCCGATCACCTCCCTCCTGAGGGGTGGGGCGACTCGGTTACGGTGGACCACGGATGCGGAGCGGGCGTTTGTGGAACTGAAACACCGTTTCACCACCGCTCCAGTCCTGGCTCATCCCGACCCGTCGCTCCAGTTCGTTGTGGAGGTGGACGCGTCCGAATGTGGTCTGGGGGCCGTTCTCTCCCAACGAACGGGGAGTCGGAAACACGCTCCGTCCCTGTGCCTTCTTCTAACAGAAACTCAGTGCGGCGGAGTGTAATTACGATGTCGGTGACCCTGAGCTATTGGCCGTGGTAAGAGCCCTGTCGGCGTGGCGGCACTGGTTAGAGGGGGCTAAACACCCTTTCTCCCATCTGGACTGACCACCGCAACCTGGAGTACATGCGGGCTGCGAAGAGGCTGACCCCTCGCCAGGCTAGGTGGGCTATGTTCTTCTCTCGGTTTGTTTTCACCCTTACCTACAGGCCGGGGAGCAAGAACATCAGGGCCGACGCGCTGTCTCGTCAGCATGACTCGGAGGAGCGGCCAGTGGATGATGCCCCCATACTGCCTGCAACGTGCATCGTGGCTCCGGTAGTGAGGGAATAGGACGCGGACATCGTTTGGGCGCAGCGTGACGAGCCCTCTCCGCCCACATGCCCTGAGGGCCTCACGTATGTGCCGACGTCTGTCCGTGACCGGCTCATCTACTGGGCCCATACCTCTCCCTCCTCCGGTCATCCTGGTATCGGGCAGACCATGCAGGCCCTGGCCGGTAAACACTGGGGGCCCACCTTGGCTAAGGACGTGAGGGTGTACGTCTCTTCCTGCTCGGTGTGCGCCCAGAGTAAGGCACCCCGGCACCTGCCTATGGGTAAGTTACACCCCTTACCCATTCCACAACGACCATGGACCCATCTGTCTGTTGACTTTCTAACAGATCTTCCCCCCTGACAGGGCCATACCACCATCCTGGTCGTTGTGGACCGCTTCTCTAAGTCCTGTCGCCTCTTGCCTCTGCCCGGCCTTCCCACGGCCCTACAGACCGCAGAGGCCCTATTCACCCATGTCTTCTGGCACTATGGGGTGCCCGAGGACATAGTGTCTGACCGGGGCCCCCAGTTCACCTCCAGGGTTTGGAAGGCTTTTATGCAGCGGTTGAGGGACTCGGTCAGCCTGACCTCGGGCTACCACACCCAATCCAACGGGCAGGTGGAACGCGTCAATCAGGACGTGGGCAGGCTCCTTCGGTCCTACTGCCAGGACCGGCCTGGGGAGTGGGCGGAGTTCCTACCGTGGGTGGAGTATGCCTTAAACTCCCATTGCCACTCCTCCACAGGGATTTCCCCATTCCAATGTGTCCTGGACTACCATCCGGTCCTGGCACCCAGGACCCCGGGCCAGACCGGTACCCCTGCGGTGGACGAGTGGTTTCGGCGGGCAGCGGGCGCATGGGAGGCTGTGCAGACTCACCTCAGGCTCGCTGTCCGCCGTCAGAAGGTCTATGCTGACCGCCACCGCGGGGACGCCCCGGTGTATCGTCCGGGCAACCGTGTCTGGCTCTTGACGAAGGACCTGCCCCTCCGCCTGCCCTGCCGGAAGCTGGGCCCACGGTTTGTGGGGCCCTTTAAAGTCCTGAGGAGAGTTAACGAGGTAACATATCAGTTGCGTCTCCCTCCTGACTACCGTATTAACCCCTCGTTTCAGGTGTCTCTCCTCAGGCCGGTGGTGGCTGGTCCCCTCCAGGGGTGTGAGGTTCGGGAGTTCCCTCCCCCTCCTCTCGACATTGAGGGGGCCCCGGCGTACTCCGTCCGTACCATCATCGACTCGAGGCGCCGGGGTGGGGGCCTCCAGTACCTCGTGGAGTGGGAGGGGTACGGTCCGGAGGAGCGGAGCTGGGTCCCAGTGCGGGACGTTCTGGCCCCCGCCCTTATCCGCGACTTCCATCGCCGTCGACTGGATCGTCCTGCTCCGCGTCCTCCAGGTCGTCCCCGGGGTCGGTGTTGTCAGGGGGGGGGTACTGTGACAACTACGCCATCTGCAGCTTATCCTCCCCCTACAGGAGGCGGGCCTCAGCCCTCGATGTCACCGGCCTTCTAAACACCACCGCCCATCATCAATCCATCGCACCTGTTGTCCTGTTCAGCGCACCTGATCCTCATCCAGTCATTACCATTCCAGTATATATGTGTCCTCTGTTCCCCCCTGTCTTTGCGTGTTATTGTCTCCACTTATGAGCGCAAGTCAGCTCTGTTTATAAAATATATATGAATATACAGCCTACGTCTTCGTCTCCTACTTCGTCTCCGTCTACCCAAAGAGCTGACACAAATATTAAGATGATGGGTGAAGGCTGTTCCTACGTGTGTATCTATAAGCCTGTGTATGTACTGTGGAAACATCCACACCCTCGTTATCAACCATACAGTACCCTCTCCGGCCACTGGATGGGAGTGTGTATCAGAGCAACAAGATCATTATGAATTTGATGATATAGTTTAGCTATCTCATAGGACACCTCTGACAATGTAGTGCTGACTTTAGCCTCTACAGTTCAATGTAGCGATTGACAGCTATAACGGTTTAACTGTGAGGTGGAGTTGGTTTAGAGTTCCAATCTGATAATTATGAATACATTCACTAGGACATTTTTGCTGCCATGGAATACTGTTATAAATAGTTTTAGCGAAGCTCCTATGGAAATAATAGTGCTGAGCTGTTTCAGTCTGCATCCAAAATGCCTCCAACCTATTAGATGGAGTAGACTAGATCATGTATTTGGAGAATGATTCAGAGCAGCTCTGGTCAAAAGTAGGGCCTGTATAAAGAGTCATGTGCTTTGAGATTCAGATGCCTCACTCTTCAGGAACACATGCATGAAGAAGTGATCAGGCAAAATGTTATTGATTATATAGGTCTAAAGATGCTGACTATCCTTTAGATTTAGGTGTTATTAAATAGGCCTATAGGCACAATGTTAATCTGCTATAATAGTGTATAATTTAGCAGAGTTATAGAGAAGGGGTTGTTTTTTTAAATGAATTTATTTATGTTTATTTCAATATATGTAAACCAAATATAGGACATTAAGGTGTGGTTTTATCACATTGGTTATAAAAGTGCAATATATGATCAATGCTTGCCAAATAGTGAGACGTAATTTACCTCCAGTTTTTAAACTTGCCAGAGAAAGATTTCATCTTAACAACCTCTTTATATCCATGCGATTTATACACTACCATTCAAAAGTTTAGGGTCACTGAGAAATGTTATTGTTTTTGAGAGAAAAGCAATTTTTCGCCCCTTAAAATAAAATGTATAAAAAAATGTGTAGACATTGTTAATAATGAAAAATGTTGCTGGGCATGGCATATTTTAATGGAATATCAAGATAGGCGTGGAGAGGTCCATTACTAGCAACCATCATTCCTGTGCTCCAGTGGCATGTTGTGTTTAATAATGCATGTTTAGCATTTTAAAAGGCTAATTGATCATTAGAAAAGCCTTTTGCAATTATTTTAGCACAGCTGAAAACGGTTCAAGAAGCAATGACTGTCCTTTAGTCCAGTTGAGTATCTGGAGCATTATTAAATGTGGGTTTGATTACAGGCAAAAATGTCCAGAAACAAAGAGCTTTTTCTGAAACTCAACGGTCTATACTTGTTCTGAGAAATGAAAGCAATTTCATGACAGAAATTGCCAATAAACTGAAGATCTCGTACTACAACCTAGAACAGTACAATCTGGCTGTAAGCAGAATACTGTAGAAAGAGGACTGGGAGGCCCAAGATGAGACATACATTTGTTTTTCTAGTTTGACTAGAAAACAAATGCCTCACAGATCCTCAGTTGGTAGCCTCATTAAATTGTTCCTACACAATACCAATCTCAACGTCAACATTGAATAGGCGACTGAGATGCTGGCCATCGAGGCAGAGCTGAGAAAAAGAACAGACACTGGACAGAGGAAGCCAGCACAGTGCGGTGTGAGGGATGCGAGTGTGTAAAAAGGAGGCAAAAAGTTACTATTTATGTTTCTATATTTCCTATTTAAAGTCATTTCCTGGTGTGACCGAAGTTAGACTGACTATATGTTGTTACACAAGACAATTATGTTCTCTATGTTTCGTACATGCAGGGTTGCACACTAGACACAGTTACGTTTTAAATGTCATATTGAATTTATTACAATATCAAGTCTAGGGACCAGAGGAAAAGGTGAAAGACTATGAACCGTGTCAAAAGTCCCAGTTGTCACTGCAGTGAATGAACATTTAGAGACAAGTAAACTGCCTCTTAATTTCTTTACAATCTGTGAGTTTGATCTTTAATATCACATGTGTATTAGCAAAAAGGGAAATGCAACTATAGCATTTCAAAATGTGAATGGAAGCATTAAGCTTTTATCTTACTTTCTCCTGCATCAGTCAGTAAGTAGTGAGACAGTGAAGTGTTCGTACATCATTGCTCAAGTAGAACATCAACCCATTGCAGAAATACCAAATACAGCAGTTACTTTGACTAAATTTAGTTTGAAATAAAAAAAACTATGAAATACTGTATTTCAACACCAAGTTTGCATGGCAAGTGCTAACTTGACACTTTCTTTTAATATTTATCTGAGTAAAAAACTAAAAACATACAACAACCAAATAAGATATATCCAATATCTGAAAGAAAAAAAATAGACGAACTAGACGAATGGAATAAAATGCTTCCATTCTGCTATTGTACATGCACACCACAAGCTAAAGAAAGTTTTTTTGAGACCTTCCTTTAACCTATTTATTGAAGGTAATACATTTTTTATAAAAATTTAATATATTACATTAAAATCCTAATTGTTTTTGTTATATCAATCATTTAGAATAGATGTTATAAGTTACATATTCTCCTCGTTTAAAATAGTCTTAAAACTGAAATCATACATGATTAGTATAACAAGGGGAGAGCAGGGGCCTTTGCAACTAGTGTGACGAGACCACTAGAACCAGGCTAGTGATGTTTGGTCATGTCAGTTCCCTAATCATTTATACATACACCATATTTTTTAACATAAAACACCATGATAATTTAACATAATAAAAAAGAAATCATATTGTCCAAATTCGGCTGCTTTAGTCAGAGTCATTTTAACAAGCTTAGTGGTATTGCTAGAAACCGGAAGCGTCACGTTTTTAGCACTTAGCTTACAGTATCATTCAACCACTCATCCCCTGAAAACCAGATGGAAATGGTTAACGAACATATAGTGCTATGAATAATTAGTTAAAGACATAGTGTAGTTTCATGCATCAGGTTTTATGTACAGCTCATCTCAATAAGAACTGAGCACCATTTAGGTTTTTTTCTCAGTGCCTCCACACAGACGGGACCATTGGTTCTCTAGGTCTCTTTGCATACTCTATATTAAAATGATCAATGCAAAATCTTTAAGCCACTCTTTACCCAGAATACCTTGTGTTTACCATATTAGTAATACACAAAAGGCACAACCATCTGTTTCATACACCAACCCATATTTCAGTCAGATTAGAGATGTATGGATTCACATATGATGACAAATTACCTAGGCATATTATAATTCATAAATAGTACTAAATTAATGATATTCTGAATATTTGCATAGTAAACAGTGTAACAACTTCAAAACTTCTGAAATGAAAAAAGCATGGATAGTGTGAAATACATAACAGGCCTGATGAAAAATCCAACTTAATATCTGAAGAGAGAGGGTGTGACAACTATGCCATCTGCTGCTCATCCTCCCCCTGCAGGAGGCGGGCCTCAGCGCTCGATGTCACCGGCCTTCTAACACCACCACCCATCATCACCATCAACACAGGTACAGACAGCCAAACGAGCCATTTGGGCTCATAGCAAATCAAATGATCCTTGGAGGGAGGGCGTGGAATTGTTCCAACTCAAAGGACAGGACTACTTAGTCAACATAGAGTCACTTTAACTATTCCAAGGCATGGCATTCCAGTCATTCTTGAGAGTGATAATGGACCACAGTAGCAAGGAGTCTTTGTATAAGAGTACGGATTTGATCATGTAACTCTACCTGCAGTCAAATGGGCTACCTGAAAAAGGGGTGCAGATTGTGAAACAACTGCTGAAGAAGGCATTGGAGGCAGAAAAGTATTCTTACCTTGCTCTCCTAAACTACAGGCAACATATATAGAGAAAACAATAATGGGCCAAAACCGAGCCTTTGGGATCCAGGTTAATTGTTTAATATTTCTGGATCCAGATTAGATTTTTTCAGAAAAGTCTTTATTTCCGAACATTGGCTGACCTAGCATAGAAAGTATCACCTTAAATAATTTTGTTGGAATTGGGCATTGTTGACAATTTGTAGGTTTGTTACTCATTACAAATTTAGTGAATGTGTCGAGCAATAGAGTATAAAAAAAATCCAGTGTCCCCAGGTCACCAGCTCAGAAGTTCAGGACATTCTCATGACAGCTGAGATTTTGAGGACTACAACTTTTCTAATGGTGATGATCTTTTCATCAAAGAAGTTAATGTATTAATTACTGCTGAAGACTCACTTCACATATTGAGCAT
>JACXGJ010017172.1:0-11460 GCA_016801105.1 Esox niger
ATAACCGTTGCTCTTAAGCAGTAAATTGGCATGGTCAGAATGTAAACACATGCTGTTTCACAGCGAATGTGTTGGCTCAGTGTTTCCTCTTCCAGCATTGTCTAGTCCAGGACTGCTTTCACTATTTCATACGGAGAGTTATTGGACCACATTACCAGATAATCATTAAATCTGATCACAGTGGAGGTTTCTCTAGCCAACTGAAAGCAACAGCAGCTCAGCCGGGTCTCTCCAACAGCATGTCCCTGTGCCAAAATATGATTTGACAGACATACTAAGGAGAGCCAGTGTTGGAGGCAATCTGTTGTCTTCCAGTCAATCAAACTGTCAGTGATAACGGAAAATAAAACCTGGGCGTCCGTCTTCAAACAAACGCTACGCTGTCAACCGTTGCTAGAGATAGCCATAACTTACTACAATACACCAGTGTAATGCTACAGTCGCTACACCTAATATTCCATTTCACAGTAGACTTTAATATGTCATTACAAATATTATGTCTCTTCACGGTATAGGCTAGTTGTCAGTTCACTACAATCAAGTACACAAGTGTGTATGCCATTGTCAGAGGGCAACATTATAGCAACGTATTATGTGCACAGCTTAGAATGTAACATTATGACACTGACAACAACTGCAGCAAGATAACCAGTAATTGCAAGAAGCCGCTTTCTGAGTCATCTCTAACAGTTCATAACCTTGTGGCCCCAGTTACTAGTTAATTATAAGATATGACTAAATGGTTATTTCTTTTGTATATGAATAAATCATTGCCGCATGTGTACTGTACCACTGTCTAATTGAACTGATTCTGTAGCATACCCTCAAAGTGAGTCATCATCCCAGATTTAAAGAGACTGCTTCCTAGTGTACTCTATACACAGCTATCTTCTCAACACAATTTACATTAAAGTGACTTCAGAAGATTACGTCTTAGAGTAGAGACATCACATTGTGCTAGATTTCTTTGGTTTCCACTGCTGCTTAGCAGTTGAGCAGAACTAACGATGGTTAATGCACGCAGAAGACACTGCAGTAACCTGGTGTTCATGGCTGAATGAAATGCTCCACGCTGTTTTTTCATTGATGTATCCCTGACTTTTACCCTCAAGAGTAAATTTTACTGCTTCATTTCAGCAGTTTCCTTCTAAATTAGTGGTTGTGTCTATTGTGGGCCAAGATCATAGCTAGCAGAAAACTCTGTATTTTACTGGCTTGGCATCCAAAACGGTACCGATGGATGGACGGGGGGAGATAAAAACAAATATTCTCCTAAAAATGCACACTAGCACAACCTAGTACAGTTGTATGTAATGACTAGGCATGTGGTCTCATGCAACTCAGTTGATCATTGCAAGGTGGTGAGTATAATTCCCATGAGTGGGCAGTATGAAATGCATAAACATGCATAAATAAGCGTAAGTTGCTCTAGACAAGACTATCTTAAAAATTACTAAATAGCCAAACTATAGTGTGGTGTAGGAGCATTGCATTACAATAAAGCCTTTACCAAGGGCATGTTAACACCACAAGAGAGCAAATAAAACGCTAGATTGACTTATCTTTGCATATTCTATATTTTACACCAGTACAGTATGTTCGAGACATAACATGCAGGATTGTGGCTGTCCAAGTAATTTGTGCACGCACTCTGCAGACACTTGATAGTTTTCCAACAGAGGTTTCTTCACATTTGCAAAACCCATTCAAATGTGTGGCGCATGCTTCCTCGGAAGGTGGCATTTTGAGCTATCAAAATCTGCATGTTTACACAACAAAATTATCTATGGTCTCAAGTCTTCTTGGATATGTTTAAGAGAAATCCTTTTGTTGAGGTAATATTGTTATAAGAACCAAAAAAGGAACCAGACAAGCCAAGTTCAGCTGGCCCGCAATTTAAGTAATGAGTGTTGTTGCCCTAAATGGATTTGTACTCAGGTCTCCCACATGAGCAGCTGTCTTTACCCATTACACCATGGCGCTATACGTTTACCCAGTGTCGTATAGCATCTCGACATTAGACCATTTTGTCACACATTACCATGACGCCAAGTTTAAATATTTCGCTAGACAACATTAAGCATTGTGTTGAACTGACGGACGTTAGTTATTAAGTTTACGTCCGTCACAAAGCGCATCTATGAAATAAATGGCTTTTGCCACTGGCTGTTTTATCAGCTTTATTAGCCAGTATGAGGCTTACTAGTATCTAACTTACTACTTGGAATAGCCATAAGAATTGAGCAATTCATAGCGAGACTGAATATGAACATTACACTGCCAAAACTATGGCATTTCATGGCACCAAAAACATTTTGAAATTGATACGATAACTATCAATATAGGTGATGATGACAGCATTTTTCCCGCATATATATATTGGTTGTACTATAACACAGCTACTGAAGGTTGTAGCCAGCAAAGTTTTTGTCTATCCTGACCCAAAAAGCATGCATGGATGTATACTTTGAAAATCCCCCCAAAATAGTCGCAATGTAACTGTTTATAGTTTTATTTTAGCCTTACTATAACAGGTCTCCTGAAAGTTGTAGCCAGCAGAGTTTTTGTTTATCCAGAGCAAATCCTAATCATAATTTGCTTTGACTATGAGGAGATTCAATCGCGGGACCTATTGGTTGCAGGTCAGTGTCTGTAACTACTGCGCTCTTTAACAAAGATTAGCCACTCACTCAGTAAGAGACATTTGCTCTTCTTGGTCGGCTCCGCTTACGTGGTCCAGCAAAAAAGTACATGTTTAGCAAAGAGGGAAATCATTCTGGAAGGTACTATATTCTCTGAATTAGTAATTTATATTTTCTGCATTTTTGGACAAGGTTTCATAAGTATACATTCCACTGCTAGTCTGCTACGTTTCTTAATCAAGTATGTGACAAATCACATTTGTTTGAAAACCAACATGACACAGGGACATTCATATTTTCATGTAAAACATAAAATAATCACAATTTGAGTCAATTATATTTAAAATGTTACACACGTTCAGACATACAGATGTCTTGTGTGACTTACTACTATATTGTGCACAACAATGGATGTTTAGCCATGATATTTTCTCATTATCACCAAGTTCTTGTTGGGAATAACCTCACACCAGAGCCCTTTTATTAAGCCTCACTGCATGGAAGCTGAAAAATTACTATGCTGTAAAAAAGCAAATTGCTCAAACGAACACAGAGAGAGAGCAAGTGACTTTCACATGCATTGTAATCCACCCAGATAAAACCCAGAATAATACAAAAGAGAGAAAATTCCATTTTCTCAGCAGAGGAAAATGATGGGTGTCTATGATCTGTTAGAAGAAGAGGTGCTAGTCAGGTGAAGATTCTCTTAGCAGAAATACAACCAGCTATAAAAACGGAATAAGACATCCTATATCTCCCCATAGGGCATACCCTCTTTGTTTCACAGGTTTTCTACTCAATTAAAAGAGCAAGAAGACAATGATTGGCAGCTAGTAGGTTCTTTCCTTATTGATGAGAATCCTTTCAGAAAAAAAATAACTTTTGCACCCAGTGAGCACTGTGCAATGTAGAATAATCTACTTCCATGACTACCAGTAACATTTGCTACCAGGTCCAAGGCCAGAAGAACTGGAGGTAAGCTTAGTAGATGTCTGATGAAAATTTAACATGAAGTTAAAACATTAGGCAATATAAACATTGGAAATGTTGTTGAACTCCAATATCCCTTTCATATTCTGGGATTCGGTATTGTTTACATGGTCACCGTTATATATAGAATTGTTTACATCAACGTTTCAGGCAGGCCTGAATTATTAAAGACTTTGTGTATGGTAGATGGGAAATCTGAGAGGTGCATTTACAACCGTCCATTCAGGGACATACAGCTCTGGAAGAAATTAAGAGACCACGGCAGGGAAGAAAAAGGTGCAGGGGTCTCTTAATTTGTTCCGAAGCTGTATTTGAAGAAAGCATTTATACAATTTGGACTAAAATATTAACTTAACTTGCTGGCCATCTACGCAGGAACAAGGAAAAGTGATAAGATTTTATGAATACACTTTTAATGGTACATTAATACCCTTGCTGCTTTGATAAATGTATAGTCAAGCACTGGCTTCTACTATTGTACTACTGGCTAACAAGGCTCTAGCTTTATAACTTTTAAAATGGTGTGGGCATGAATAAAACATACTATTATTGCATACATTACATATGCTTTTTGAAAGCAAACAATTAAAATATCACATTATTGTCCTACAGTTGAGCCCATGTGTTGTTGAAAGATCTTTGACAGGGCTTAAATGGCCAAGCAAGAAAAAATGTGTTAGAGTTTTATAATTACTTACCCTGTCCATGAATATACACCAAGCTAGGTTTAGTACATCCCAGTGAGTGTCCTGGGTCAGGACCTCGAAGTTGAGGCACATAGTAGTATGTAAGAAATGACGCTGCATTGCTGCCCCATTTACACAAAGCCATAGCCGAAGGAACTTGGAAGCAATAACTAGCTCCATTGCAGGTAAGAAATATATTGGCTTGGTTAACGTCATTCCCTTTGTGTACCTTTCATATATATAACTAACTGCATACACCCTACCGTTCAAAGGTTTTGGAGTAACTTCTAATTGACCAGAAATACAGCGTAGACAATGTTAATGTTGTAAATGACTATCGTAGCTGTCAACAGATGATGTTTAATGAAATATCTACATAGGCATACAGATGCCCAATATTAGCAACCATAAATCCTGTGTTCCAATGGCACATTGTGCTTGCTAATCCAAGTTGATCATTTTAAAAGGATAGCTTATCATTAGAAAATCCTTTTGCATTTACTGTATGTTAGCATAGCTGAAATCTGGTGTGCTGATTAAACAAGCGAAAAATCTCTAGACTACTATCTGAAGCATCAGCAGTTGTGGGTTCCATTACAGGCTCAAAATGGCCAGAAACAAATAACTTTCTTCCCTGCCAAGAAGCTGAAGATCTCATACAACGAACGCTGTGTAGTACTTCCTTCACAAAACAGCAGAAACTGGCACTAACCAGAATAGAAAGAGAAGTGGGAGGCCCCAGTGCGCAACTAAGCAAGAGGACAAATACATTAGAATGTCTAGTTTGAGAAACAGACCTGACAGGGCCACAACTGGCAGCGTCATTAAATAGTACCTGCAAAACACCAGTCTAAATGTCAACAGTGAAGAGGCGACTCAGGGATGCTGGCCTTCTAGGACTTGCTAAGAAAAAGCCATATCTCAGACTGGCCAATAAAAAGATAAGATTAATACGGGCAAAAGAACAGACACTGGACAGAGGAAGACTGGAAAAAAGCATTATGGACAGACAAATTCAAGTTTGAAGTGCTCAGATCACAAAGAAGAATATTTGTGCGACGCAGAAAAAATGAAATGATGCTGGAGGAGTGCTTGACGCCATCTGTCAAGCATAGTGCAGGCCATGTAATGGTCTCGGGGCGCTTTGGTGGTGGTAAAGTGGGAGATGTGTACAGAGTAAAAGGGATCTCGAAGAAGGAAGGCTATCAATCCATTTTGCAACGCCATGCCATACCCTGTGGATGGGGCTAGTTTGGAGCCAATTTCCTCATACAACAGAAACAATGACCCAAACAACAATGACCCAAAGTACATCCGAATATGCAAGAGCTATTTAGGGAAGAATCAGTCAGCTGGTATCCTGTATATAATGGAGTGGCCAGCACAGTCACCGGATCTCAACCCTATAAAACTGTTGTGAAAGAAGCTTGACCGAATGGTACATACATTAAGTGCCCATCAAACCAATCCAACTTGCGGGAGGTGCTTCAGGAAACACGGGGTGAAATCTCTTCAAGTCACCTCAGCAAACTGTCACCTAGAAGGAGGATTCTTAGAAGGAGGATTCAATTATTATTTTAATTAAAAATCATTACTTTGTCACCTTGTCAATGACTATGTTGACTATTCATTTAGTTGTATTTCCTATTAAAACTCATTTCATGCATGTTTTTATGGGAAACAATGACATTTCCGGGTGACCCCAAATGTTTTAATGGTAGCGTAAATCACGGCATGTACAAAATTACGGCATTTGAGCTTCATTTCAATGCGATATTACTAGCTACATCCATGGATGTTCTATGTTTGTTATTGCAATGTTGTTAATAGTTCTGAGTGGGATATTACAGCAAACATCCCAAAAGCAAAAAGTCAGTATAAAAGCAGTTATCTAGATGTTATGGAGATTATTGCACTTAGCACTTGAAACATCATGTGGATATAGCTTTCAACAGATATTAGAGGCCATCAAATTAAGTGCTAAGATGCAAAGAGATCATATACAAGTATGATAAGAATCCTTCTGTTTACATAGTGGCTCTCCATCTGCATTTAATCTTTTAAATAACTATTTTTGAGTAGACTTCACTTCAACTCAAGCCATTTAAATGCTTACTGGCCAAATCTTTGGGTATATCTGCACTTTAACACCAAAGCCAAAAAGCTATTATTATCTGCAACTCAATATATAAAGCATGCAGACATGGTCAAAAGGTTTAGCTGTTGTTTTGATCCAACATGACAATGAGGACTTTAATGGTGGTGTGATTGCTCTACCCTGTGATTCCAGCATCACAGAAACTGCTGACCTTGGATTTTCTAGCAATACATTCCTTAAAAACATACATCAAAGAGAGTTCAGAAGAGAATGGCTAGACTCATTCAAGCTTAGCTAAAAATACTCAGATGACCACTCTTTACAACAGTGGTGTGCAGAAGGACACAACAGAATGTGTTAAACCTTGATGCTGATAGAGGCAAAAACAGTCCTGAGACTAGTTAGTTGTACCAATTGGCCAATAAGTGTATTTTCCAACATAGCTGAAGTACCTGAACTTGAACAAAGACCATCCAAAACTGAACTAGAAGATTTTCTGTGCAACTGAAAGTGAAACAATTTACTTCCTTACTCCCCACAACTACGGAAACCTGTCTCCTGGGGCCACAACATAAAAAAAAAACAATTTCAGATTGATTCGATAAGGGGGACTACAAAACAATTAAATAATTGATTTTGTGTTAGCTGTTTTTATAGTTCGTATAGAGGCACTGGGGCAGCTGAGTTTTTCCATGGCTGGCTGAGTATGGGCTGACACGGGTTTATGAGCAACCAGCATCCAATCAGTGTGCATCAGTTGGATGCCTTCCTTTTTAATGGCAGCAGCCACCACTAGTCATTCACATAAATCCTGAAATAACTCTGAGGACGTGAAGTGTTGGCTGACAGAGGCATCACAGAATTGATATAATGCATTTTTGTTTTTATATTTCAACTTTTAATAAGCTTCTAAAGGTATCTTATATTCCCTCTCAACAATAGCACATCTGACTCCCTGCAATAGTTAGTATTCAGCCCATGTACCACTGACTAGTTAAAATTCAAGGATAATAGTTGTTTAACAATTCAAAAAACACACATTGAAGTGTACACAAATGGTCTTAAAGGGCAAGAAATATTACTTCCTAATACCATTCCTCTTGATTTGTAATATGCATATCACTGTCTGGAAGTGGGAATAATAATAATAATGACAATAATATGGGGGAGGAATAATTTTGTAAACTCTTTGCTGTGACAATTACAGAGAATAGTTAATAAGACTGTCTTAAAGCTGAGGACCAATGTACAATATACAGCTCTGGAAAAGATTAAGAGACCACTACACTTTTTTCTTTCTTCCCAAAAAGTTGAAAAGGAAAGTTATGAGTGAGGGGGGAAAAAAGCATTCAATTAACAGTGGTCTCTTAATTTTAACCCTTCTGTTCCTCACTCAAAACCTTCCTCTCCAACTTTTTTGAAAGGAAAAATAAGGTTAAGTGGTCTCTTAATTTTTTTTCCAGAGCCATATAGTTGAGCCCAAATTATTCATACCCATGCCAAAGCTTTTGAGCTATTGTGAACTTGTATTTGACCAACAGGTTTCTTCTGACTGGAAATGACATAAACAAGTGACAAAACACAGTAACACTTGCAGTAGACTAGTAAGTGACTAGAGAACTACTGCTGTTCAGTTGTTCTCAATGTATAGGTGATTAGAATGCTCTCTCATTGTGGAAATTACAAGACCATTTTATGGTATAATGGTATAGAAACTTGCATTTTCGCAAACATTTACAACAATTTCAATATCAGATTTTCATGACATGATTATTGTCAGCAAAATAATTCACAGTAACGATATTATTACAGTATCTATAGAATTGTTTTACGGCAAAGATACTGTCGGTTAAATTCATATTCAACTTTGTTGTGCTCTTTTGCTCTTTTTTGGCAAATTAATTACACTCAAAATAAAAATGTATGGCAGTGGAGAGTCTGTAACCATACGTCACTTGGCAATAGGTGAAATGAATAAGGTATCGAAAAACTAAGCAGGGTTTTGGGGAAAATACAACTTCAGTTTCGCTTAGTGAATTCTGTTTGTCATTAACAATATATTAATATTTAATTTTTTTAATATCACGGTTATCGTAAATACCGGTATACCGCGACACCCTTAGTATGAATAATGTTAGACATGGCATTTTTTGTAAAAATCTGAAAAAAATTAAATAGTTACGTTATTAATTTGTATCTGCAGCACAATGTCTTACTGTATTTTGTCCCTTGTTTGTCATTTCCAGCCAGAAGAAACCTATTGGTCAAATACAAATTCACTATAGCTCAAAATCTGGCATGGGTATGAGTACTTCTGTGCTTAACTCTACATACACTGTACATTTTCTTACACTGTAAACCTTTCAAATGAGATAATGAGAATCATATCATTCATGGGTGAAGATAGATTGTATACACATTTTTCTAAGATCCAATGTTGTCCTGTGATCCTCTGCTCTGTTTTTGTCTTGTTATAATAAACTCTATCTTTTACTCAATGCACTACATCTACAGTACATTTATCTGCATCCACTCAAACAGAAAGTCTGCTGACAGACCGATGAGACCAAAAAATGGTCTGAGGGCCAAAAGCTGCTTCATATTAAACTTCAATCACCCATGAACCACTTTAATCATGAACATGGTGAGAAATGAAAGCAACTATTATAATCCAGTATTTCAATACACATACAAAATAAAATAATATACAAAGTAATGGCTACTCTCATTTTACAACCACTCATGGCTTTAGCATCGAATGTTTTTCGATCAGCCCTGAGTGTTTTGCGGGCTGACATTAGCACAGCTAGAATGGTGTCAATGAAAAGTGCGCAACGATATCCGGCGGGGTTCTTCGTTTCAATGGTCTGCACTTAATTTCAACGGCGTGCTCTTAGTGTCAATGGCCTCCGTTTTGTTTCACTCACTCAGGACATAGAGAGAGAAAAGAGAGAGTTAGAAAGAGAGCAAGCACACCATACCCACATTCTGCTGTTTGCATGTGAGTGTTTAACATTACTCATATCATGATTCAGTCAAGTAGATACAGCATGTACATACGTAATCATGCAAGTAATGTACTACAAGAACATAATCTCCTAAGTGATGTTATGTACAAATGTTGATATGCTGACATATGTTGACAGTTAAATATGCTCGGTGAGCACTTCACTGTGGCAGACCCTGGCTTCCAACCCAGAGGTTGTGTGTGTGTGTGTGTGTGTGTGTGTCTGTGTGTCTGTGTGTGTGTTTATCATTGAGATTGTATTGAACATTAGAAAAATGGTTGATCTGAAAGGAAAGAGAAAATTGTGCATTCTGTGTCTTACTAACATATGGGGAAGTACATACTAAAATGAATTAGAGTAGAACCCCCACCACCTAATCATATTACAGATTTATTAACTAAAAACACTTAAATGACTAGCCTCCATCTCCATAAAGAAATTCCTACGACAGGGAGCATTACTTTCACGCCTGCGTTGTCTGAATAAACACTGCTGCCACAGGCAATGTCAATTTCATGTTCTCATACTACCTGTAGGTGAATATGAAAGCAAGGTGACCCGCTTAATGTCTTTGACTATATCTCCTCTCCTGAGAAAGAAAGGAAGGGGGAATATAAAGATGAAGCGCTTTAAAGCAACTAAAATCTGTGGCTGTGCAGAAAGTCATTAGGTCACTGTGGAGCTGAGGATGGTTGGTAAGGGGCCTTACTATAATGAAGTACCCATATGTGTCCTCTGGGAAAAACTAAGTGCCTGGAGGAGACGTGGCAATTGCACTGAATGCGGATATAAAAATTAAGGAGGTTTAGGTGCTATCTGATCAACTGGCTAGCTGCCAGGATACCTGGATACCATCCAAAGGATTTGAATCTGTTGATAGCCATTTTATGTGACAGACTGCCACTCACATATATATAATACTTTGCAAGTGCTGTCTGAAAGTCATGAACAATGCAGACTTGACATGCTTGATACATCTGTCACTAACTGGCTATCCCTGAGAAACTCAAGGCTACCATCCCTGAGAGCAGCAGACATACAAACAAGTATCACAATCTACATGTGTGGTTGAATTCATATCAGATTGAAATCTGCACACGAGAATTGGTCTGTATACCTCTCCGGTACAGAAGTAGAGCAATCAGTAAAATGCTGGCATAGCGACAAGGCATTTCAAAGGCAAACCACATTTGGATGTACAGTCCCCTCTAAAAGTATTGGGACGGCAAGGCAAATTCCTTCATTTTTTTTTGGTCACTGAAGACATTTGGATTTAAGATCAAAAGATGAGTATGAGATGAGAGTTCAGAATTTCAGCTTTAATTTCCTGGTATTCACATCTAGATGTGTTAAACAACTTAGGACATGTTTTCAAAATCTGAGACTGTAGGCAGGCCAGTTTAGCACCTAGAATATTTTACTACGGAGCCAATATGTTGTTATACGTGCAGAAAGCGGTTTGGCTTTGCCTTGCTGAAAAAAACTATCTGGATGGCAGCGTATGTTGCTTCAAAACATGCATATATATTTTAGCACTTATGGTGCCTTCACAGATGTGCAAGTCACCCATGACATGTGTACTAATGCACCCCCATACCATCATGGATGCTGGCATTTTGAACAGTGCCTGGATAAGAAGCTGGATGGTCCTTCTCTTTTGTCCAGAGGACACGACATCCATTATTCCAAACAGTTTCAAAATCTGTTTCCACAGATCACAGAACAGTTTTCCACTTCGCCTCAGAAGGCGGCAGTGGTTCTGGATTTTGTTTGTATATGTATTCTTCTTTGCATGGTAGTTTTCTCACTTTGGAATCATCCTCTCTGGAATGATGTTTTACAGTGGTCTGCAAAAGTTTGGGCAACCTTGTTAATGTCCATGATTTTCCTTCATAAATCGTTGGTTCTTAGGATAAAAAAAATCTGTTAAATATATCATATAGGAGACAAACACAGTGATATTTGAGAAGTGAAACGAAGTTTATACCATTTACAGGAAGTGTGCAATGATTGTTCGAACAAAATTAGGCATGTGC
>JACXGJ010017173.1:0-11459 GCA_016801105.1 Esox niger
TCTACTGTCAATCAAACAGTAGGGTTTATATGTCCACGCCCCTCTTTCACTAAACTATATGGTTAAGGCGGGTTTTGTGGTGTTGGGGAAATCAACTGAGTAGGTACTTGCCAGATTGCACAGGAAAATGAAAACTGTGGGCCTAATCTAGAAGGATCTGAGACGTTACAGTGGGCGAAGCGTTTACATGAGTGAATCATTTCGAAAGTATAAAGATACCAAAAATTATACTAGCGTATCCAGTCCAGTGATGAATTATAAACATGTTATATTCCACACTATTTGATTAAAAGAATAAATCAGAAAAATATCATTTCTAATTAGATTTTTATTATAAAGTTTGTCATTTTTCATAGAAAATAGCTCACAGAAATACAAAAAAACTCAAGTCAAATTCCTGTTGACTTGATATTACATAGCCTATTTTTTAAGTACAACTGAAGAGTTAAAAGCAGCAGATGCTGTGTATATATAGGATTATGGAATTGATTAATATATGATAAATTACAGTTCACTCAACAGTACATGTTGTCATGTAAAATAGAACGTGTTTTAGGACAAAAAAAGTTAAAAGGGGCTAAATATTGTAGTTCTGTTACATGTTTAGTCAACTTCCTCCATTCTTGATGTGTCCTCATCTCCTTCCAGCACAGGCATGTCCTCTTCACTTGGCTGGAGAATGTCCTCCACTGCTGAGTCGTCATCATCAATGCCTGTAAAGGGAAAGAAATAGCCGACATTCAGAAAGAAAACAGATGTTCTGTTTGCAAATCTCTACTGTATATTGCTTTTGGTATTAAACCACATCAACAAAAGGGGTTACGATACAAACATTAAGAGTAAATATTGCAATAAGGTAGTCACATACCCAGGCCAAGTTTGATCATCCTGTAGATGCGGTTTGCATGGGTTTGAGGGTCATCCAGTGTGAATCCAGAAGACATCAGAGCAGTCTCAAACAACAAGATGACCAGGTCCTTCACGGCTTTGTCATTTTTGTCAGCCTCCGCTTTCTCTCTCAGGGTCTCAACAATAGGGTGGGTTGGATTAATCTCCAGGTGCTTCTTGGCAGTCATGTAGCCCATTGTCGAGTTGTCTCTGAGAGCTTGAGATTTCATGATCCTCTCCATGTTGGCCGTCCAGCCGTAGGTGCTGGTCACGATGCAGCAGGGGGAAGAGACCAGGCGGTTGGACACTGTCACCTGTCAATTGAAAACAGATCATTAGTAATACTAATCATTGTTGTGCTGTTGGGAATTCAGCCTTCTGTTGTAAAATGTTGAAGAGACATTGAAAAGCTGTATTTTTACCTTCTCTATCTTTTTGTCAAGAATGTCCTTCATGATCTTGCAGAGGTTCTCAAATTTAGTCTTCAGCTCTTCTTGCTTCTTCTTCTCATCTTCATCCTCCGGCAGCTCCAGACCCTCCTTGGTCACAGACACCAGGTTTTTGCCATCGTACTCTTTCAGCTGCTGAACGCAGTATTCATCAATGGGCTCAATCATGTAGATGACTTCCAGGCCGGCCTTGCGGAGTCGCTCCACAAAGGAAGAATTGGCAACTTGTTCCTTGGTCTCACCTGGAAGAAGATATACCATTATTAACTGGCAGATTACTGTGGTTTTATCATTTTTCAGTATGACATGGATTTACCATAAAATGGAAGATTTAATAAAAAACGGAGGGCAGCTCACCAGTGATATAATAGATGTGTTTCTGGGTGTCCTTCATGCGGGAAACATAGTCCTTCAGCGAGACCATTTCATCAGCGGAGTTGGAGGTGTAATAGCGCAGCAGATCTGACAGCTTTTTGCGGTTCTGAGAGTCTTCATGGATCCCCAGCTAAAGGACACAAATAGGGGAAGATGTTATTTATTATGATTAAAATTAGAAGAAGCTTTTCTGGAAGATCTTCACAAGCTTGGAAAACACATGTTTAAGAAATGAAGGCCTTACCTTAATGTTCTTGGAGAACTGTTCATAGAACTTTTTATAATTGTCCTTGTCCTCTGAGAGTTCAACGAAAAGCTCCATGCACTTTTTGACCAGGTTCTTGCGGATGACCTTGAGGATCTTGCTCTGCTGCAGCATCTCTCTGGAGATGTTCAGTGGGAGATCCTCAGAGTCCACCACACCCTTGATGAAGTCTGGAAATAAAGACAGGCACAAGTAGTCACACATCTTTTGCACCGAATATACATAATGTCCTAGTGAGTTGCTGAGGAGATAATCATGAAAAGCTAAATGATTAAGGCACATTACTCACTCAGATACTCTGGCATCAGCTCATCACAGTTGTCCATGATAAAGACCCTGCGTACATACAGCTTAATGTTGTTTTTCTTCTTCTTGTTCTCAAACAGGTCAAATGAAGCTCTCCTTGGCACAAAGAGCAGAGCACGGAACTCCAGCTGTCCTTCCACGGAGAAATGCTTTGGAAATAAAGCCATTTACATTAACTCAAACAGTCAGAATATGTTAATGTTTTCATCAAGAGAAACATACAAAGGTTGAGTATGGATTTTTTGCTGTTATAGAGTCTCACCTTGATAGCCAGGTGATCCTCCCAGTCATTGGTCAGACTCTTGTAGAACTCTCCGTACTCCTCGTTGGTGATGTCATCTGGGTTACGGGTCCAGATAGGCTTAGTCTTGTTCAGCTCCTCCTCGTCAATGTACTTCTCCTTGACCTTCTTCTTCCTCTTGTTTTTGGAGTCCTTAGTGTCCTCATCTTCATCAGAGCCAACATCCTCGATCTTGGGCTTGTCTTTGTCCTCAGCCCCAGCGTCTTTATCAGCCTCCTCATCCTTTTCTCCCTCCTCCAGATCCACCTCCTTCTCTCTAGCCTTCTCCACCTTAACAATATGTTTTTGTTATTAAAATGTTTAATTTGTTCACTATGGGGTGCAATGCTTAGGTACACTGTTATAAACAGTACGCTTTCTTGTCCCCATTATGATGTTGCATTGTTAGACCGACAAACAACAGGTCACTTTTAGAACTTACAAAGAGTGTGATTGGGTAGCCAATAAACTGGGAGTGCTTCTTCACAACCTCCTTCACACGTTTCTCCTCACAATATTCAGTTTGGTCCTCCTTAAGGTGCAGGAGCACCTTGGTTCCACGACCAATGGACTCACCTTAAGAGCACATATGAGGACAAATCAGACTTAGTCGTTATCTAGGCCTGCCTTTAGAATCACATTGTTTGTAGGTAGATTCAACCGATCCAGAAAAAGGTTCAAAGTTTAAATGACAAATTTGGTTGTCAAAGCATATTGATGAATATTACTGAAAAGGCTTACCAGTGTCCACTTTGACAGTGAAAGAGCCACCAGCTGCAGACTCCCAGATGTACTGCTCATCATCATTGTGCTTGGTGATGACGGTCACCTTCTCAGCCACCAGGTAGGCTGAGTAGAAACCCACACCAAACTGCCCAATCATGGAGATGTCTGCTCCAGCTTGCAGGGCCTCCATGAAGGCTTTGGTGCCTGATTTGGCGATGGTTCCCAGGTTGTTGATCAGGTCAGCTTTTGTCATGCCAATGCCAGTGTCAACCAAGGTTAGGGTGCGAGTGCGTAGGTCAGGGCGGATCTCGATCTTCAGGTCCTTACAGGAATCCAGTTTGCTAGGGTCTGTCAAGCTCTCATATCTTATTTTGTCCAATGCCTGTCAGAAAATAATAGAGGTTACAAGACTCTCATAGTTGATACTGTGATATAGCTAGTGGTTAGCTGTTTATTTGAGATATACAATTACTTATTTGCTGTATTGCCTCACACTGCTGTGGTTTGTGACTAAGAAAAACGTACAATGTACACATCAGCATTTGGCACAATCTACATACATCAGAGGAGTTTGAGATGAGCTCCCTAAGGAAGATCTCTTTGTTGGAGTAGAAGGTGTTGATGATCAGGGACATCAACTGGGCAATCTCAGCCTGGAAGGCAAAGGTCTCCACTTCCTCCTCCATGGTGTTACCGGCTTGCTCTGGCATCCTAAAACAAAATGGTAGCCTAATGACGATTGAGGCCTCAATACTGGGATTTTAATCATACAGATCCTAAGAATGTATAAGTATATTTAAGGCAATTGAAAAGTACATGCTACATTTTGTGATGTGTTCGTATAGTTTTTCTCTTCTTTTCAGATTTTTTCATTTAAAGCCTCCAGTGTAGTCAGACCACATGGCAATGAGTGATAGAATTAGAAATGCTGAGGAAGAGAGACAGCTGTTACAGCCCTCCATCAGAGGCTCCTGTTGCACAGCCCCATATGTCAATCAAGGTCGCTTGTATTTGAAAAGAGGGTGGAGTTTCTCCAATCTTTTACACTCCTTTGCCAGCAGCTGCACTGGTGCCATGTGATTTACTTTTTTAAATGTAGGATAAAGATTAAGACATTAGGCGTAAATAGAATCATTTGAATCGTGTTATGTTCTCAGAAATGTCTCCTCTTAGCTTACTAATTGAAGATTTTTATATTGTTTATGTTTAGCTAAAATAATATAACTTCTTTTAAAAGGTTTGCTGGTTTGGAAACACTGATGTACTGTAGTCATGAATACAGGATAAGTATTAAAAACATCTAAGTTTTGATTCAACAATTGGTCAATAGAATTTGATATTCATAACACTACCTTTCCAGTTCAATTAATAAATTAATCCTTCCATGCTTAACATTTTTTCTATTTTAAGACACATTCAGATCTAACAATTTCATACTTTGATAACTCGATATGATATAGATTGCTGTAATTGTTTCTTTTTGCTGACTGCCAGCCTATCTTCATTCCTGCTACCATGCCTTTCTCTATATCTAACCAGGGTCAGATTCAAAGCCATGTG
Source organism: Esox niger (assembly GCA_016801105.1). Lineage (NCBI taxonomy): Eukaryota > Metazoa > Chordata > Actinopteri > Esociformes > Esocidae > Esox > Esox niger. Next base: position 4,850 of record JACXGJ010017173.1, read on the forward strand.
CAACTCTCCTACCAAACTTAAAGACATGTCTAAAAGAAACTGAAGTTTTATAACAAAAAATATTTCAAAAATATTAGCTATTGACCTTCCTTTGTACCCCTAAGTTGCAAGTAGCTAATTATTTGGCTTGCCTTTCAGCCTTGTCCTTCACCCTCTTACCTCAAATAGATAAAACTAAATGCGTCTGTTCTTCACTTCTTGTTCGCTGATTGCTGTCTCTTAGCGGCTGTGCAGTTCCTCTGCAGATTTATGTAGTTTTTTAAACCTCTGTGTTTCAGTGGTCTTTATCCTCTATGATTCACGTGCATGTCCTCTCGCTTGCTGTATCTGTGGACTTGTGGGCCTACTCCAGTCTTTTTATACAAGGGCCAGCTTTCTCGAAGCTCCCATTCAGAAGCTTCCAGAAAGAATGCCCAGTCCCACTACAGTACAGAGTAAGAAGGGGGGGGGGGTTTAAGAAAGTACCAGTAGGGTGGGGGTGATAGTGAAAGCTGGGTGGGGGTCTGTCATCATAAAATGTATGTGTCCTTATAGGGGATCACAGTCACAAGGGGTGCCTGTCACTCAGGGGCCAGAGGCTCCCTGATAGCGTGTGAGATGTCTGTCCCACCAGAGCCTATCAAACACCCCCATGGCTTGTCGGTTACGTCACAGCTGTGCGCAACATTTCACACCACCTGCTCCCACAGAAGCATCAGAAAAGACAGACGCAAGGCAGAAGGACTCTAAAAAGATAACAGGCCGCAAATCTTTTTTTGGCCTGTGAGATTGGGCAAGGGTAGCTGTTGTACTAGGCTACAGCAACTAGTCTGAGGTCTTTGGTTCATATCTATACATATATAGTGCGTGGGTTTATCGCAGCAAGAGGACATGTTTTATGTCTTAATGGTGACATTAGTGATTATTTCCTTCATAAGAATGTCCAACGTGTTGATTTTGTGTGAGAAAATCATGCAACACGAGAAAGCTTAAAATGGCACAATGAACATGAACAGATTTACAACATGTATTTGAGAAAATACAGAATATTGAGGTAAAATATAACGGATGTCTCAGTTTGGGGATGTCGTCATTGTAAGACAAATCATATAACAGCGGATTATGCTGTAGAAAACACTAGATTTCCCACGCCTGATTGCAGCGCTTGACAGATGATATGTCCAGAGGATGGCGCTGTTCGCCAAAGGAGATTCGTGTATCTAGTTTTAAAAATGAGTGTTTCTCCTGCTGGCTGGAAAAATCGAGAAAATTGCTAAATAATTTTGAATTTGGTCAGGGCCTGTCGAATATGCCGGGCGGGGCAAATAATGAACAACAAGGAATACAAGAATGCTGACAACTCTTAATTATTGGGTTGGATGACTGAATTTGAATGTTCGCGGATGTAGCTACGTAATTACTCTTAAGTGAAGTGTGTGAGATGGGGTGTTTACATTAAACTAAATCTAATTAATCGCATGCAGAGTAAGCTACAAAAGATGTAAAAGGGCCGTTTCCAAATTAAAGTGTTCCTTGTTCTGGACGAATTAGAAATAATTCTCGAGCCTGTTTTCCATAGCGAAGTTCCACAATGAATAAGTACCCTATGACCACCTTCCCCATGCAAATGGAACATCCATGCATTCCCCTGGAACATTTTGCTATTACGTGTCATTTGTCGAGCGTTTGGAATAGCTTCGGCTTTTTAAAATCCCTCACATCTCTGGTTAACCTGGAGCGTCACTTCGCTGAAGGTTAGCGCATGGGTTCTGGAATCAACTGCGTTGCGCATGCTCTGTAGGTAAGATCCGGGTTTTGGACAGGATGAACGCCAATTTCCAAGATGGCGGCGGAGGGAGGAGGGAAGGAGATGAACGAAATTAAAACTCAATTCACCACTCGGGAAGGTGTCTATAAACTCCTCACTCACTCCGAATATAGCCGCCCTAACAGGGTGCCTTTTAATTCGCAAGGCTCGAATCCAGTAAAAGTTTCCTTCGTAAACGTGAACGATCAGTCGGGCAACGGCGACAGAATATGTTTCAATGTGGGCCGGGAACTGTACTTTTATATCTACAAAGGCGTAAGAAAGGTAAACAGTACTCAACGATGACAAAGCCTGTATTATCAATAAGCTAATGTGCGTATTCAAACACATTGTAATGTGCTGTCCAGTTTGGTGGTTTCATTGACGTGCGCAGATAGCCAGGCTAGGCCAGTTAGCTATGGTGGCTATCTAGCTAGCATCGCCACAGTTTGTTTTGCCAGCACCTTGTGTTGTGGAAATGTGCTGGTATGTGCATGTCACCTACCTAGCTATCTAGCCCGCTCGTTAGCTACTTCAGTTCAAGTGAAGAGTCCTCATCTCTAATGGTGGATTGTTTACTCATAGGCATGACGTTACTGTTTTGTGTGATGTCTCTATATTCTGTCGTGAATATTCACGCTTTAACCTTGGAGTGTTAGAGAAGGCTCGTGCCTGTTCTGACATGTTGATTGACATCTTTTGCTATTGCAGAGTATGTTAAATGCGACACATTTTGTCATTGACTAATTGTGTACCATAATGTTCTAGTGAAAATGTGTAACAGTTGTGGATATTTAAAAGGGTCTTTACAATCGGTGAATACTTTTAGTCAACTACTATAGTAAGGTAGTAATTGTTTGTTTGTCTACCTATGGCCTCCCAGACCGTGTTTTATAGGATTGTTAAAATGTTTTTTTATTGGAAGTGAATTGAGTCTGGTTGATGTCATGCAAGTGATGTGTCTGGGTCTGACAGTGTTGGTGATGCAATTTTGGGATGATGTCACAATCAACTGCTCTGGTTTTAAGTATATAGTAAGGATTTTGATAATGATCAGGTGTCCTATTCCTTCTGTCCTGACATTGTCACTTCTCTAAACATGTCAACTTCTCTAAAACCTAAAATGCGTGAAAGTTCTGTAAACATTACCAGACAACTTATTCTCTCTCTGTTTTGATGCGGAGTATGTTGGATTTCTTCCAGAACTTGATGTGCTGGCCTAGTTGAGTTTAGCATTGGGGATTTTGGAGCCACTTTAAGGATGAGTAAATCTGTTATAGATTAAGATGGTTCAAAAGGGGGAATAGTTATATTCCATCTACAATCTTGTTTCATTGACATGCTTAAAAGCAAATGACATATTTAAGAAACCCAAATAAGACTAACAATTGATTTTAGATAATTAAAACAGAGAAGTCCGTAATCTGTAAACCTGTTATGCACTTAAGCATAATTTTGATTAGGATTAGTGGTGATGTCTGACACAGGGTTTGGTCCTTAGGGGATGGAATATTCATTCTTAGGAAAGTATATTTTTTTAAGGCTTGGTAATGTTACTGCTGTGCCTTTTAAGGTTTGCAACTAATAACATTTTACTGACTCTATCAAAGTGTAGATAACATGCCTTGTACCAGACCATCTGGGTGTTGCTTTGCAGGCCTTTGACCTTTGTTTGAAATCTCAGATTTTAATGAGAGGCTAGGTGATAAAGGCTGCTCTACTTTTGTTGTTTCTCAGTATACCACTGTCTTTTTAGTCAGCTATTGCTGAGACAGTGTTTTTCACTACCAAAACACTAAATAGACTAGTCTTTGCATAATAATTTCCATAGTGTTTGAATTCACAGTGGTATATGTATCATGCAGGATTGTGGGCCTCAATCGGGGGACAATTGAGCTATATGAGTGCGCACATCACAGAAACTTGTGCCAGTCCTGACATAGTTGTCTTAACACTTGCAATACTCCGGGGGGCCGGATGTGCCAATAAAATTATCTAGTTCTTCCTGTATTCTTCAATGTGTCTCTGAAAATGTATCTTTATTTAAATAAGCCTGGACATTTCCTGTGGTCCTACTTCTTCAGGAGTTCAAACCTGTCACTGTTATTTTCTGTTAAAGGTGCTCTCCCAACCCAGGTCGGTGTGATTGTCAAACCTGCCCTCTGGGATTCTTTTCCATGACTGGATTCTGGTCTCTGTAGCCCTGCCTGTAGGCACGGAAGCAGTCCAAAGGAATAAACCCAGAAAACAGGATCAACAAGTTTGCCAACTTTTAGCCAGAGTCAGTGAAGAAAAAACTATATTTTTTTGATGAGCAAGCCAATACGTATTAATGGTTCCTTGTCAAAGTAATCTGGCTTACACATTGACCCTGCTTTGGAACTATATCCATCAGCTATGGGGCTGCAGAGCTACCGTCTGGTTAGAAAACCAGGCTGAAATGGCAGTTCACTCGGTGGGCTGGTGTTGATGCTACAATTAGGGTTCTGTGGAGTTGGGTTGAGGAGAAGCAGAAATAGGGTCGGACCCATTTAGTCAATAGGCTTCCCCACTTTATATAGTAGGGAAGTTGCATCTATATATGTCTGTGTTAATTTCATATTTGCCTCTGTAGGACAGCCAAATGTGCATCATCAACAGTCATGAGTGTTGGCATGCCAACTCTGGGCCATAACCAGACTAGTGATCAGAAAGCATCGTTCAGTTTACTATAATAGTAATAATGTCTCCTTGAGTCATTCCAGATATATCTTCATTCAGTGCATATGGTTGATTTAGTCTTATGTATAGGATAAATACTGAATAGACTAAACCAACAGTGCTTCATCATCACTTAGTTAGGACCTAATATATCAGAGACATGGGCTGGACCTAATTGTTTAACGGTCTGTCGGTTTTCAATGAATTTCACATGACACAACATTTCACATGCGTCAACATCATAAGTGCGCTCTGGTCTCGTGATTAACCAACTGATATTTTCACGCTTGTCCAAAAGTGTGCTGTCCTCAATGTGACCTCACCCTGTTTTAGGTATATCAACACCAATCATAATCCAAGTCGAAATGGGGTTCAGCTGTGGAAGAATGTCTTAAGGAGTACAAGCATCTAGCATAGTGACTGCTTATTTCTAGGTGTTACGTATTTGGTTTGTACTCTGATGTTCCATTAGTATGCTGTGTATTAGGCAACATTTCACAAATGCACTCACATTTTTAACAACACAATTAAAATGATTTACATTAAACCTGAACTATATTCAAGTATTCAAAGATAAATTAATGTAACTGCTACTTTGTAGAATGATGCCATTCGCAATATGATTCTTCAAATAATAACAAAAAAAGTTAATAATTTTGTCATAGGGGCAGCTCCTTGGTATTGACTTGGGCAGCTATGTCTGCGTTGTGGCTTCTTGTTTGACACAGACACTACTGCTGGTCGATAATAACCCTGTAGTGTGTGAATGTGTTATAGAATTTTCCATGCACGTTTCGTCTTGAGGTGACAGAAAAGGCTTGCTTCTATTACCACAACTGTCATCTGACATACTTCGCAGATAGCTGTTTTAAGCTAGTTGTCAAAGTGTTTTTCTCAAAATGTTTTTACGAACGAGGAAACCCCCTTCTTTCCAACTGATTCTTTTTTTGGAAAACAGAGCTTGGTCTGCTGTGTGCACTTCCCTTCTTTATTTTTCCCACTCCTTTACTTATTGAAAGGAAAGATGGAAAAAGAAACACTGTGTGGTTTCATTAGCCTATTCTCTAGTATCTTTTTGCCGGGATGGTCGTCAATAGCCCACATTTTGCCAACTACTTAACATTTTGCATTGATGTCAAAATGAATCCCCTGACCTATCGTGGTACATATGGCATGGCTAGATTCACCCTACGGTGCACATTTCTACCTGTATACCCTTTCTACTGTCCACACCGCTCATCTCTAATTCTTTGCATATAAAAGTGTAAAAGATCCTTTTTTTGGTGCTGGCCCTGCTGTGACAGATCTGTCAACAGTCTCCTGAAATAGCCTTATAATCTCCCAACTGCCTCCGACGATCCTACACAGACAGGCTCCTACAGTATCATCTCTGTGGCTAGATGCTTTTATTTTTTACGTATACTATGGAAGCCTTTAGGCCAGAAGTTTTCCCTGTTAGTTCACTAGGAACTCTTGGATTTAATCATTACGGAAATGCTTATACTTTCGGTGGGTGGGGGTGGGGCGCTTAACATCCAAGAGCACTGGAGTGTCAATAAACCAAGTGCTCTTGGATGTTTTAAAGCCATACAGCTGTTCATTTGCTGAAACTACAAATGACCCGTCTTCTGCTGTGGCTTATACATTGTCCCTGTGGTTAGGTTTTCTTTCCAGAGGCTTGTCTTCCCTGGACACCTGGACACTGCAATGTCTTCTATAGATAACATTGTTGTTTTGCAACAATTTGGGAGACTTTTGGGGAGGTTGTTAGAAACATGGTAACTATGTAACTTAATGAAGAAATGTGCGCAATGAACACATTTTGTCTCTGAAATGCATCGCTATGTGGCCATGGGGTGGTTTAGCGGTCAAAACAGCTGCCTCTGGAACACTCATACTGGTTTGAATCCGGCTCGCTGCTAGCACACCCTCTCCCCCTACCTGTTAGCGCACCCTCTCCCCCTACCTGTTAGCGCACCCTCTCCCCCTACCTGCTGGCGCACCCTCTCCCCCTACCTGTTGGCGCACCCTCTCCCCCTACCTGTTGGCGCACCCTCTCCCCCTACCTGTTGGCGCACCCTCTCCCCCTAGCTGCTGGCGCACCCTCTCCCCCTAGCTGCTGGC